>APFE030943709.1:879-95195 GCA_000404065.3 Pinus taeda | reverse complement strand
GCGCCTCCGGAAGCGCGATTCCGGGGCAACGCCACCTCAAATGGCAGGAAGCGCATTTAAAAGCCGGAATCGCGCCACCTTAATTTTGGAAGCGCGCTTCGCCTATGGATTCCGGGACGATTCGCCTCGAGTCGCGATTTTGGCTTAGGATCCGCGGGGGGGGGGGGCGATTCCTGCAACTATGGTCTAGAGTCTAGATATGAAACAATATCAATCGTTCTCTTTGTGCCCCTGTCTGAAGGTAGTACCTTGAAAAATGTTGTGATTCTCTGTGTGGGGTTTGGTCTGATGGGAGGCTGAAGAATATGTGCTCAGAACCTGAGAACCTCCCTGCGTATATAAGGTCAAACATCTCTAATCAGGATACCTGAAAAAGTCTGTGAGGGTCTGAGAGTCTTTGAACAAGCAATGGAACCTTCCTCTGATCTCGTAGTAGATAGGGCATCCAAAAATGAAGTGCACCTCAGTCTCTACTTCCTGTAAATGACATACATGGCAGATTTTGTCTGGTCTATCAATCTGGTGGTTCGTGTCTACCCGAAGTCTATGAGAACCTAATTTGAACTGGCCTAGAGAAATGTGAAGAGCATGCATACAGTGGTGAAACGTATATTGGGGTTGAATAATGAGCCCGTCTCTCAATTCCAAGAACTGCTCAGCATAGAAGGCCATCTTTGGGTGTAACCCTCCTAAAGGATTGACCCAAGTGACCTGGACGAACCGCCGGTATATGCCTCCCTGATGATCTTGTTCAACTCTTGTCTAGTAGGTAGAAGGCGACCAAGAGCATCCAAGGAATATCGGAAAGGAGAGAGACGATCCAACTGCATGGCCACTGACTCTAAGAGATCTAAAACTCCTATAAACCAACATCTAGCCCGCCCTGAGGGAGTAGAACGAGCAGTAGACTCAGAAGAGCAATATGACAATTAAGGGTAACGGTCCATACTCTTTATTGAGTCTGCAAATCCCTGGACACGATGCAAGAATGAAACCAAATTGAAGACTGTCTCAAGTCGAAAGGGTTGAGCTCCAAACTCTACAAGGATGATGTGCTGAGGTATTGTCTGTTTGCATCTAATGATGCGACAGAGAAGAAGAGTTTGGGCTCTCTCAACTGAAGCCCAATTCGACTGAAGTAAAGACGATCCCTAAATCTCTGAGCCATATAGAATAGTGGGATGGATCAAGGTGTCCATGAGGCTTATCTTGGATCCATATCCCTTCATTGATCTGAGGCTGAAGTGCTGGTCGCGAAATAAAGCAAGGACCTGAGAATTGCACCCCCAAGTATGTATACGTGCTAGTGATCTCAACCTCCTCCCCTCTGAATAGGAAGTGAAGTTCCGAAGTTTTCTTCATCCCATTGAAGATCATAACCTTGGTTTTACTTAGGTTGACCGTCAATTGTCGAAGATTGCAAAACTGAGCTAAGGCATCCAACTGCCTTTGTAATCCTTCTGGAGATGAGGAGAGGAGGATGACATCATCAACAAAGAGTAGAATAAATATAATGACTTGGTGAAGAAGGCAACCATTAGTGTCCTGGATATGTTCGTGTAGAAAAGCCTCCAACTCATCAATATAGATCCCAAACAGGGTAGGGGACAATGGACAACCCTGTTTAACCCCAATAGTGCTTTGGATGAAATCAAACATCCCATGAGCCATGCGAAGATGACAAAGGACAGACTCATATAGTCGTGTAATAGCTGTTAATAGGGTCACTAAGATGCCAATATCTTTGAGTCTCTGGAGTAAGGCTTCCCTCGGAACACAGTCAAAAGCTTTCCGAAAATATACAAAACAACAGTAGACTTTCGAAGAGCGATGTCGTGCCTCCTCAATCACGACGCAGAGGGTGAAGATGTGGTCAATGGTTTGATGAGCTGGTCGAAAATTTGCTTGTCCCCTAGCTCTGAGTTGTCTTTGCTCAAGGTAACTAGAGAGCTTCCTATGTAGAACAGTAGCATACAACTTTGAGAATGTGTGGCCTACCATGATCGTTCTGTAGTTATTGAGATTTGAGCTGGAGCCTGATTTGTGGATCAGATAGATGATGTGGTGTGACCATGTCGATGGAAAACCTTCACGAACTACATGGTTGAAGAGTTTAGCTAAATAACTAACCAAATCACGGAAACTGTGTTTAAAGAACTCTGCTTGGTAGCCTTCCTCATCAGTTGCGTTGCTGCTGCTCATCACCCAAATGGCCTCTCTAATATCTTTGTCTGAGAACAGGGAACATGAAGGGGGTGGGGAGGTAACATGAATTTGGCGCTGCCTCGTAATATCATAAAGGTTGGAAGTGTGACAGAACATGGATGTATGGTCGAGGTAAGATGGAAGAGGGGAGCGTCGGGGAAGGATGGTATGCCAGAATTGTTGAGGGGAGTGGGCAAGGAAAACAAAAAGTTCTCGTCTTCTATGAGAGACAAAGAGTCATTTCATGCGACGAACGAAACGATGGTAAAAAGCTTTGAGGTCAGGGTAGAAGGGTTGAGAGTGGGTGAAAGCATATCGAAGTTCTAGATGTAGAGTCTTGCATTCGTCATCGTACCATTTGTTCATGGGGCAAGATCCAACTTTTTGGGAGGTGGAAGTGGAACGAGTGGAGTGAGGGAAGGATTTGAGTGTTGCTTCGCAAATGGCAGATGAAAGACGAATGTATTTAGCGGAAGCAAATCCAAGCAAGGAGAACTGGGTCTTTGATGGGAGCATCTTGCGTAGGGTAGAGGAGAAGATGTTAGGGTCGCCTTCGTCAAATCGAAAGGTGGTTCAGGTTGGGCCCCGAGGGGAAGGATGGGGTGGAAGGGGAGGGTCAAACTGGAGAAAGAAGGAAAGAAGTGCATGATTAGCAAGGGGGATGGGGGAGACTGAGAGATGGCGAATAAAAGGGAGCAAGTTCTGGCTAGCCAGGACATAATCAACTACACACGCACCCCTGCCATATGGCCGAGATGTGAAAAAACGAGAATATGGGAAACAGGGAAGACCATTTAGAATTAACAACTCATGTGATTCCCCCAACTGCAATAGTGCTTACCATAAACTGTTGTGGGCCCCAAGGCATCATTTGACATCCGGTGAAGCTCAACTGAATCTGGATCTATCCCCTGGGTACAAAACACATCCCATGATCAATCATGGAGAGGGATTTGGAGATGTCTAGTACGAGCATTGAAGTCACCCTAGGAGGATGACTTCCCCAACAACAAAGTATTGGGTGATGCCGGTGTACAAGTCTATATAGGGGTCCCCATTTGAGCCATTGTGGATGGAAAATGGTGAAGAGGTTGGGGGAAAGTAACAGACTGCAATGTAGATGTCCCTTAGACGAGAGAGTTTGACGTTAATCTGAATCCACATAAACCTAGCAACGTCTTCGGCTACCATAGATACCCTGTTCAGGAGTCAGTCACTAGCCAAACAAGCAACTCCACCTGATCCTCTGACCCCTCGCGAGCTCCTTGTCTCCTGCCTGCAAACTGAGAACCAATGGTAACCTGCGATATCTGGGAGAGGTCGAACCATTAACTCAATTTCTTCCTAGAAAATTCCCAAAAGGATCCCTTAAACTTGGCCATCTTTGAACTCAATTGATTCTTTAGTTGGGTTTGGAATTAATGATGTTTTGGACAGTGTGGACTGTATCACTACCTTTAATCAGTGAAGGCAGTGCGGTCGAATGTTAAGGGCCTAAGAAACCACTGCTAGACAGTCACAGTTTGTAGGATTGAGACATCTTTTGTTTGCACAAAGTGATCATTTCTGTGTTTTTTTGTTTAAGATTGGACTGTAGGGAGGGAAGATTTCAGTTCTTGTGGTGCTTCTTTCTTGAAGGATTATTGGCAACAAACTGCTCTAGTTCGATTCAATTGGCATAAGGAGTCAAGGAATTGCTTGAACGGGTAGAAAATGGCTTAAGTGCAATCCCTTTGATGAAGAATTGCATGCCACAAGAGCCAAGATCTGGCTTCAGCTAAAAATGGCTGAAATTTGTAGTGCTTGAGGAGCTCAATTGTGGGCAAGTATTGACTGGATTAAAACTAGGGATCGAGCTACAGAAATCTGTGATCAAATCTCTGAATGGAAGGATACCTAATGCTGAGGATATTGAGGTGGAATTTGTCTTCCACTGCATAATGGTGTTCCAATTGCGTGGCCTTCCTAAAGAATGTAGGGTGGCCATGAAAACTTGTCATGGTGTGCTCTGTTGTAGACCTTTCTGAAGTCCAGAGAAGGATATGTGAAAAATTGCTTGGTTTGGATGAGTTGATCATTGCTATATTGGATATGGCCATGGATAAGTTGTTTGAATCAGATAGTTTCCGTAGTGAATTTTACTAAGGTGAACTGTGATTTTGGCCAGTCAGACCGAATGTTGCACGAAATTAAAAAACAATCATTGGGGTCCAGTATTGTTGTGTTACTTGTGTACCAAAAGTGCAGCAATTCTATCTAGACAAGTACATGTATGTTCATGAGTTATTTGTACATAATTTCATTGTTTTGTAATAATCCTTAGTTTTTTTCCTTTGATATTTTGTACTCGTTAATTTATGCAAAATTAGGCCTGATATATATAACTAGTGTGTTTAGGGTCAATTTGTTAAATAAGAACCTAATTACTCCATATAGGTAACCTGGGCCATGTCCCTCTGTAATATAAATTATTAAATAGGGCTTCATGAGCTTTCTTGTACTCAATCTTATTTATTGTCGAATACTTTAGTTTCTATCAATATAAAATGTAGTGTGCAGGTGCTCCATTGATCCTTTAAAAACTATACTTTGAGAAATGCTTGTGCTTCTGAATATCCCTTGACTGATCTATTTCAGTAGTAAATGGACATTTGGTTGTGGCAGCAGTGCCATTTTGGGAGCAGCTATGCTGCATATGGTATCGGGGCCAGTTTTCAATCTATAGGGTAGAAAAAAGGTCTCTTTTGCAGAGGGCATAAATTTCCACTGGAGAGTTGGATCAAGGTTCTGTACTTTTGGTAGAAACTAGACTGAGAGATGCTTCCAATGAGAAGTCAATCGTAATTTTGGAAGCAATATGAAGTGTGGTACATCTGCTTAAATTTGCCTTTGTGGATTGGCCCAAAAACAGTCAATTCATAATATTCCAAATATTATTATTTGTTGGAGGTAGTGGCAAGTTACTTTGTACTTGAAGCATGTGTGGGTATTGGAGGCAGATATATGTTGTGGATGTTTGACCAATTTTTAGGAGTTGGATTGGAAATGCATCAATGTTAGCTAAGAATATACATGTTGCACGTGTTCTAAACTTCTATATGTTAAAATACATCATGAATTGTGAAATTGGAGAACTGATTAGTAATAGTTGTTATGTACTTTCTATTTTGTTACCTAGGCATAGAGAACATTGCATTTGATGGGGACAGTGAATCTTTTAGGGTTATTGCTTGGGGTCAAATAATTATGGATTGATTTAAAGTTATCTCTTTCTATATTTTTCTTTCAAGCGAGATCTGCATGGCAGTGGCTTCTATACTGTATTCTTTCTGAAGCATCCCTACAATAATCTTAGAGGGGTTGTTTAGTGATTCCAGGATGCAACCTATCTTGGTATGATACTGTAATTGGTCAATCTGCTAACTTTTCTGTGTACATTTTCAGTGACAGAATTATTGGGTTTTGTCTGCATGTCATTGTATATGGTGGTGCTATTGCTTTCCTTCAAGTAGAAGAATTTGTTAAACCTAAAATTATGTCATTAATATATTATAACTAGTCTATTGAAGAGTTTTTGTAGTTGGCCTATTGCAATTTCTGGTATGATGACTTTTACTTTCACAGCTGATATGGAGAGAAATAACTAGACATTCTCAAGTGGCTCTTCAGGTTGGTAGCTTTGATGGAGAGGGGTTCTCAGTTAACATTCCCTGGAAGTGTGGAGGAGTTGGTGATGAAGACTATATTTTTGCCTTCCAGCATGTTGTCCTTCTAATAGGTTGTAATTGCATTAAAGGTCTTCTGTTCTATATTGCAGATTTTGTTGAATAATGGGCTTCAGGATTAAGATCTTGGTTGGTATTCTTGCAAACGAATTGTCTATGTTGTACTGGAATTTTCAGTTCCAAATACTTAGGAATTAACATGGAGTGCGGCTAGTTGTAAATATGTTGTCTATAAAAAACTCAGTTTGTTATTTCTTCCAAAATTGTGCTGTTAGCATCCATGGATTTATTACTGTTGAAATCTTCATATGATTCTACTGATCTTTTAAAGAGTTACACATTTTTTAACTGGTAGAAAGTGAAATTCATACAAGCAGAGGAAATGAGTATCAGATTATTTCTGATTTAGGTTCCCTTAGTATTCAAAATGGTGACCAGATAAATAATAGCTATTAAAAAATTGATATTAAAGTTTGAGCCAGTACTGTCTTTTGAACCGAAAGGTATGACTGAAGAAACTATTAAAAACCGGATGAGGTAGCTTATTGCTTATGATCTCTTTGTCTTTACTGCTAGAGCTTGCATAATCATCCTTCTTGAATATAGGTGGGATTCCAAAGTGGGGGAGCTTCTGAAAGAAATCCTCCCATCATTTGTTTGCATGGAATTGTCCATGGCAGCTTGCTTGAATCTAAGAATTTAAATTTCAGCTGCAGTTAGGCTTGGTCAGTCATTATCTGCTTAAAGAAGTCCATTTGAATTTTGAATGCCATCCTCCTCTGGGTTGCTGTATTCAGGTTGTCTGCTTCAGATTTCTGAACGAACTCCTTGAGTTCTGCCTGGTTGCCCCTATGTTTCATCTACAGCACAGCCTTTTTTCTTCTACCCAGTTTGATGGAAAAGCTTTTAAAGCCAGCATTCTAGTACTTGAAATGCATGGAAGGATTGAAAGGGGTATCAAATAGCCTGGGCTGTACTGTATGACATTTCATGATTTGGACACACTGTATAGTATGGCTTAGCTTGTCCCAGGCCAATTTAGTATGATTGTATTCCGTTACAGTGCATTTCTTGAGTTGCTCAGGCCCACCCAAGTATCTGTCAGGGGCATGGGGCACATAGGGATCCTGAAAATATGTAATCTGTGATTAATGAACATTGAAGACACAATAACATCTGATAAGTTTCAAAATCTACTTATTTAATTTTTATATTCATTTGAAAAAAAATAGAATTTTTTTGAAAGAGCCTTGTTTTTCCTCCAAGAAACTACTTCGTTTCAGTCTTTCCTCACACTGTTTTAAGCATGAAGTGCTTCCTATAGCAGCAGCAAGCATTTTACTTGTATTTTGGATTGCGTTACTAGACCTGCAGGGTTTTGAATCTTGATGTTGGATCCATGGATCCGCATTTCAGATCTGGATAAAAGAGGAACATAAAGAAGATAATAAGAATACAAGAATAACACAAGTAATTATCAACATAAGAAAATCTTTCTGCCTTTCAGAATTTCTAACATGCCCCTTAAAACCTTGATCTTGTCTTGATTTCCCTCAAGGAGACAAGACCACAGTAAAGGGGGTACCTCAAGCATATATGGCCCTTGCCATTCTTGTCCTAGCTTCTTCTCTCCTATAATGTTCCTAAGTAGGAATATGAGTGATATTAAGCAAATAAATAGTGCAGCAGCATATAAAAATAAAACATGCATTAGACATCCATGAAAACGCTGCAAATCTGGAAATGTTGAGCCATATATTATAAAATCAGAGAGCTAGATACAATATGAAATGGAGTGGTGCACCTAGGCTTGTCTCAAGGACAAGCTTGACAAAACTCAGGTGAGAAATAGCTGAACTGAAGGCTGCCCAGCTGCTGCACCTCTGTGCACTGCACTGTCCTAGTAAACTGCTGCCCTACTGAAATTTGACCTGCTGAAATGTGCCCAAAAATTTCCCAGAAAATTATATCCTTTCAGCCCCGGACTCCTTGGACGAAACTCAGAAAAACCCAGAAGGGAATTTCTCTGGTTTTGAGTTTGGATTTTTAGCCTCCTTGAATCCTCTGCCAAGCCACTGCTGCCAAATTCAACTTGCAGGAAACAATCTACAAATTCCTCTGAAAACACCACTGGAATGCTGGATTCACCTATGCTAACTAACTCCTTGCTCCCCGGATGGCTCTTGGCCAAGATGACTGCTCTCCCAAGCTCCATGAAATTGCTGCCAGAGGCCTCTACACAATCCCTCTGCCCAGAAATTCGTACAGCTGATACACTGGTGTAGCTGGCTGCAAATCCCAGCGAAAATGCCCTCAACAAACAACCTCCTCAGCTCCCGGAACTCCCAACAAGCAATGGACTTCCCTATTGGCTCTAACTCCTACGTGTTTTTGGCTGCCCAGGAAATACGTAGTTCCCTTCTCTACGTTGCTGGCTAAAGTGTGTGACGGTGCTGAACTCTCTGAAATCCCTGTGGAAGAGCCTCCCTAGGGCGGGTACGGATGGTCCCCTGAAGAAGAGGTTGAATCTCCCGCTTGAGAGATTCATGGCTAAACAGCCGGTAGATTCGCTAATCAGCTGAGCATACTAAGTGTGTTTGTTTGCAAATGTTCAAGATGGTCGAAAATGAGAGCTCCTCCTCCTTTTATCACCTTGGGCCCACTTAGCCACATGTGTGCACCTCCATCCACCCATTCGATTCTTTCCAAGCTCATCGAATGGCTAAGTTCGAATTACTCATGTGGGTGGCCCCCACATTCCACTAGCTGCAAAAATAAAGTCGAATTGCCCTATAGTTCCTAAGTCTAAGTGTGGGGTCCTCCTCTTAAGCCAAAAATGGTGCCAAAAATGTGTAGCTGCACCCCGTGACTAATGTGTTTAAGAAGGGACATGATAGTCTTCCCCTTCCAAATGTTACTTACCCTCAAGCAACCTCAAAGCTGGGTGCTCCAGTATGTGCTCACCTTGCCAGGTGGCATCCTCATCCGACAAGTTCTTCCAATGTACCAAGGATTCCCTGATGGTCTTGCTCCTCAGTGTCCTCTCCTTGCTCTCCAAAATGGCCTCTGTTTCAAGCACCAAATGGCCCTCATCATCCTGCGTGGGTAGATCAGCTGCGGCTGTCACTTGTTGTCCCAACACCTTCTCCAGGAATGAGACATGAAATACCTTATGGATTCTACTCCTCGAAGGCAGTTCTAGCTCATAAGCCACCTCCCCAACTCACCTAGTCACTCGGCAGGGCCCATATAAGCGTGGTTGTAGCTTCTTGGCCCCCTTCTGTTTCACCTCAGATTGTCTGTAAGGAAGCAATCAGAGGTATACTAAGTTCCCCTCCTCAAAGTGCTTCTCTGTCCTGTGCCGGTTTGGATATAGTTTTTGCTGATTTTGGGTTGTCACTAAATTATCCTTGAGAGCCTTGAGGATATCTTGGCTCTTTTGGATCCAGTCTTTGGCCTTTGGGGCCTGGCTGTTTCCAAAAACAATATCAGCAAAAGTTAGTGCATCATATCCATAGAGGGCACGAAAAGGAGTCATACTGATAGACATGTGGTGCGTGGTATTGTAGTAGTACTTGTCCAGGTGCTAGCACTGAATCCACATCCTCTGCTGACTTATCACATAGTTCCTCAGGTACCCCTCCAACCACTGGTTGAATCTCCGTCTGGCCGTTCGTTTGAGGGTGATAACTTGTGCTAGGAGTGAGCTCTGTCCCAACCATCCTGAAGAGCTCCTGCCAAAAGCCACCCATGAATCTGCTGTATCTGTCACTCATAATGTTCTTGGGGAGCCCAAGTAGCCTGAAAACCTCCCGAAAGAACAACTCGGCAACCTGTGCAGCCGTGTACCTAGTGGGGATGGTGAAGAAGTGGGCAAATTTGGTCAACCTGTCGACCACTACGTATATGCAATCCTTCCCCTGTACTGCGCGGAGCCCAGTGATGAAATCCATCGAAATACTTTCCCATTTCCCCTTCGGGATGGGAAGTGTTTGTAGTAGCCCTACAGGGTGAGTCAACTCCCCCTTGTTCCACTGGCAGGCTTCACATTCCTGTACGTGCTACAACACGTCCTCCTTGAGGCCCTTCCATGTGAACCTCTCCCAAACAACCATGTAAGTCTTCTAGAATCCTTGGTGTCCAGACAGTGGTGAATCGTGAGCTGCCTGGAGTATCATCTCCCTCAACTGCGAGTTGGGCACCAAGTAAATGCGCCCCTTGTACATACTCAATGTCAAAATCACAGGCCTGCACCTTGATGACCCATCTCTGTTGCCTGTCATTGAGGCCTTGCTGCCCCATGAAATGTCGAAGATTGTTGTGATCTGTCTTCACTTGGAACCGGTTTCCCACTAAGTACCGACTGAACTTGGCCAATGCATGCATAATGGCCAACATCTCCTTGTCATATATGGAATATGACAACTCATGCGGTAGGAGCTTCTGACTCTCGAAAGCTATGGGATGCCCCTCCTGTGACAATACGGCTCCATCTCCTACCCCAAATGCATCACACTCCATCGTGAATAGCTAGGAAAAGTTTGGGAGTGCCAAAACAGGGCAATTGCTCATCACTTCCCCGAGGCGATCAAAGGCGGCCTATGCTCCATCAGTCCATGTGAGGGCACCCTTCTTGGTCAATTCGGTCAAGGGTGTTGCCAACTGTGAGAACCCATTAACAAACTTCTTGTAATAAGTGCAAATACCCAAGAAGCCTCTCAGCATAGTCACATCTTGGGGTATTGGCCAATCCCGGATGGCCTGAATCTTCTCCTCGTGAAATTTCACCCCATCTGCTCCAATGATATGCTCGAGATAAAGCATCTCTGTTAATCCAAACTTGCACTTGGAGAGCTTGGCATAAAATTGTTGCTCCTCTAGAATGTGCAATACCTCCTCCAAGTGTTGGAGGTGCTCCTCCCACGTCCTGTTATAGATCAGGATGTCATCGAAGAACACTAGCATGAACCTCCTTAGTTGTCCCCGAAAGATATCGTTCATGCAAGATTGGAATGTGGTGGAGCATTGGTCAACCCAAATGGCATGACCAGAAACTCAAAGTGCCCATAGTGGCATCGGAAAGTTGTGTTCGGGATGTCCTGCTCCCGCACTCTAATTTGGTGGTACCGTGAACGTAGATCAATCTTAGAGAAGTACTTGGCTCTTCTAAGCTCATCCATCAGCTCATCAATGTGGGGAATAGGGTACCGGTTCTTATGAGTCTTCCGATTGAGGGCTCATTAGTCGATACACATTTGGAGGGTTCCATCCTTCTTCTTCACCAACACTACTGAAGAAGCGAAAGGATTGGCACTTGGCCTGATATGGCCCAATTAAAGCAACTCCTGGATGGCCTTCTGTATCTCGTCCTTATAAGCTTTGGGGTGTCTGTAAGGGGTAGTGATAATTGCATGTATAGCCGGCTGCAGCGCATTGGTGTGCTCAAATCCTCTATCTGGTGGTTGCCCTAGTGGTGTGTCCCCGAACACTACCGCATACGTGTCTAGTAAAGCCTGTATGTTTGTTGGTGGTGGCTACACCTGTCCCCCAACCTCTGAGATCCTCAACTCGACTGCCGATGCAATGTCCCCATGCCGATGCAATGTTCCCATGCCGAAGATCTGCCTCCATCCTGTGGGCCGAAACTGTCTGAGGCGGATAAAACTGCATGCCTCTCAAGACCACCTATTTGCCATCTGGCCTAGTGAACTCCATCTCAGGTTTCCTCCAATCCGTCGTGACTCGCCCAAGAGAATACAACCATTGGACACCCATCACCACGTTGGTGTTTGGCACATCGACCACAAAAAAGTGGTTCGTCATCGAGTAGTTCCCCATAGCTACTTTTAAGGAGGGCATGTATCTTGTACACTGGATAGTACGGTCACTTGGCACTAGGACTGAGAACCCCTCAAACTCTGCTTTGGTGAGGCCCCTCCTCTGGACCAGCTGTGCATCTATGAAATTGTGGGTAGCCCCACTGTCCACCAGCATCGACACCCTCTGTCCTTGTACAGTGCCTCTGATCATGAGTGTCAAAAACTTAGGAATCCTGCATAGAGAAGCAAGGACTCCTCCCAATGAGGCAAGGGATGCCCCTCCCTGTGGAGGTGGTGGTGGTGGTGGCCCTCTGTCCCCCGAACTCTATCCACATGTCCCACCACAATCCTGCTCCACCTCGTCCTCCTGGTCACTGTCAGAAAAGACCTCAATGTAATGTGCTCTACCCGCTGTGCACCTATGGCCAAGTGCCCAGGGCTCTCTGCATGTGAAGCAAAACTTCCTCCTCCGGAGGTCCTTCTGTGTCTCCTCATCTAACTGTCTTTTCCCCTGTGTGGTCCTCAGTGGTGGGGGTCTAGTCTCATGCCCCTTTTGTGGGAAAGGGGTCCATGCAGGAAATGGTGCTCTGGCCTTGGGGATGGCCCCCTGTAAATCTCTGGCACACACAACTGCTTCTTGCAGCGTGGAGGGTTTGCGTGACTTCAACAGTCCATGCAGGGGCTAAAGCAAGCCCTCAATGAAGGTATATACCCTCCTTGCCTCGGATAGATCCAAGACCACCACTCACACACGCAAAAAATCTGAGAAGTACTACTCTGGGTTACCTGTTTGGCGCAGCTGTGTCAACTCCTTGAAAGAAGCCTCCGGATCTCTCTAATCAAATCACTCCACCACCCTTTGGGTGAAGTCCTCATAGGAAACTATCTAGGCATGCCCCAAAGTGGTCACACTGTGAAACCACCAATCATGGGCTTCCCCCTCCAAGTGCAGCGCTGCCATCTTAACGGCTTCCTGCTTCGTCATCCGGTTGAGTTGAAATTATGTGTACATCTTTTCAACCCAAGCCCCGGCTGTGCACTTTGCAGTGCCATCAAATGTAGGGAAATACATCCTCCCTATAGTTCTCTGCAGCTCATAGTTTTGGGTCCCTTGTCCTTCGTATTCCTTGTTCCTCTCACTCTGCTTGAGCTTGCAGTAATCTCTAAAGGAGAGGGCTTCGTTGAAGTCTTCATCCATAGCCTACCACTCTCTGAGGTAATCCCCCATCTGAGGAGTGTCTTCCTCCCTTGTTGGCTCGATTTGTGCCACTGGCATGATAGAAGGTTGTGTAGCTTGAGTCAGCACACTAATTGAAGGGTGCTGTGCTGCTGGTGACGGGTGATCGAAAGGTTGAGAGGCCCTAGAAGTTTCTCCACATAGAAACCATCTAGGCGTGGCCCTGCCCTTGTTCTGTGACTTGATCTCCTCTAACATTTCTTTCTGCCCCTTGGCCAAGTCACTCAAGGTCCTTAAGAGGCTATCGAAAGCTATCTCCTCGCTGCTCTTGGGCTCTGCCATTTCCTTTTCTCCGACCACTGCTTTCCCTCTTTCCTCCATATTTGGCGTAATTTCTAACTCCCTTTTTTGCTTCTGTACCTCTGCCTACAGTGGATGATGTTCTACTAGTCCCCTTCTCTCATAGGAAGCAAACACCACATCTAAGCCAAGAGCTAGGCTTTGATACCATTGTAATGTTCCTAAGTAGGAATATGAGTGATATTAAGCAAATAAATAGTACAACAACATATAAAATAAAACATGCATTAGACATCCATGAAAATGTTGCAAATCTAGAACTGCTGAGCCATATATATTATAAAATCAGAGAGCTAGATACAATATGAAATGGAGTGGTGCACTTGGGGTCGTCTCAAGGACAAGCTTGACAAAAAACCAGGTGAGAAATAACTATGTTGAACGCTGCCTAGCTGCTGCACCACTCTGCTCTGCGCTGTCCAAGTAAACTACTGCCCTGCTGAACTTCGACCTGTTGGAATGTGCCCAAAAACTGCCTAGAAAATTATATCCTTTCAGCCCCGGACTCCTTGGACGAAACCCAGAAAAACCCAGAAGGGAATTTCTCTGGTTTTGAATTGGATTTTTAGCCTCCTTGGAGCCTTTGCCTAGCTGCAGCTGCCAAATTCGACTTGCAGGAAAAAGCTTGCAAATCCCTCTAAAAACACCACTGGAATGCTGGATTCACCTGTGCTAACTAACTCCTTGCTCCCTGGATGGCTCTTGGCCAAGATGACTGCTCTCTCTAGCCACACGAAATTGCTGCCAGAGGCCTTTGCGCAATCCCTCTGCCCAGAAATTCGTACAGCTGATACACCGGTCTAGCTGGCTGCAAAGCCCAGCGAAAATGCCCTCAACAAACAACCTCCTCAGCTCTCGGAACTCCCAGCAAGCAATGGACCTCCCTGCTGGCTCTAACTACTCCTGTGTGTTTTTGGTTGCCCATGAAATACGCGGTCCCTTCTTTGCATTGCTAGTTGAAGTGTGTGACAGTGTTGAACTCTTTGAAATCCCTGTTGAAGAACCTCCCTAGGGCGGGCATGGATGGTCTCCCGAAGAAGAGGTTGAATCTCCTGCTTGAGAGATTCGTGGCTAAAGAACCATTAAACTCACTAAGCAACTAAGTGTGTTTGTTTGCAAATTAAAAGATGGTCGAAAATGAGAGCTCCTCCTCCTTTTATCACCTTGGGCCCCCTTAGCCTCATTTGGGCCCCCCCATCCACCCATTCGATTCCCTCCAAGTTCATCGAATGACCAAGTTTGAATTACCCATGTGGGTGGCCCCCACATTCCACTAGCCGCAAAAATAAATTTGAATTCCCCTATAGTTCCTAAGTCTAAGTGTGGGGTCCTCCTCCTAAGCCAAAAATGGTGCCAAAAATGTGTAGCTGCACCCTGTGACTAATGTGTTTGAGTAGGGACACGACATCTTCCTAGAATATTGAACATTTCACCATACTACTTTCTTGACCTACAATTGGAGGTTTTGATGACTCTTTTGCAACTTTTGTTACATTCTTCTTCCTTGTTTGATAGAGACAATCTTTGGCTTACGACAAGAAACATGGGAGTATTTCTACCAATATTGGTTCTTTGATCTTGCAGCCTTTGAGCATCATTATGCTCTTTCTGAAATTTGGCCCTCACCTCTAGATTTTTTTTTGCACAATCATCAATGCCCTTTACCCCTTCATGCAAAAGATAAGCCTTCACTCTTGTTTAAAATCCCTTGTACACCTTATCTATTTTGCATAATTACATGTCTATTCACATGAACTCCCACGACTCATTGTTTGAGCTTAGTAAGCTAATTTCAAAGAGGAAAGTATTCTAACTTTCTTATTGCCTACCAGCATTAGTGGGTCTAGATACATGCGAAATGCATCTTTTAGAACTCATGAATGCTGCTAAAATAGTAAGGGAATCTGATCACCAAAGATAAGGAAGCCCACACTTGTCTTCTAGCTTGAAATTCAGCAAAGGACCCTCCCAATGCTCCAAAACCTAAGTTACCAAGAAACAAATCCATATCTGGATAGAAATCCACCAAAATTTTGAAAATCCAAGATCTAGATAATGTGGGGAAATATCCATATCCATATCTAAAGACTAGGGATCTAGGTGTCTATTCAAGGTCAGCTTTCCATGTGCAAAGCCACCCTCCCTACTTTGGGATCTAGACATCAACACATAGGCCGACCAAATGTCCTCCCAAGCATCTTGTTGCCACAAGATGCTTCATGTCTCCTTTACAATTAAATCAGATATATATCTAGTAGTCCAAGCATGCTTTAAATGTTCAATTTTTTTATAGAGAGTTCTTGCACAATCACAACTGTTATATAAAAATTAGTTAATTAAGTAGTTATTAGGCAAAGGGCATGATCAATGATCACGCCCATTCCCCAAGAGGCACCCGAGGTAGTTTAAAGGGCAGGGCCCTCCCACAAATTGTAATCATCTATCTTTCAATAATAATAAATATGAATTTGCTGAGCATTTGGATGCGTTTGTGCCATTTGGTATCAGAGCTCGACGGTCCTCGTGACGAAATTTCTAAGTCTGACACCTCAGAAATTCCTCCTGCATTATCTGGTTTATTTCACCTACTTGTTTATTCCTTAACAATTTATTTATTCATATAAATATTGAAAATAAACACAAATGCAACCTCAACTCATATACAAATCATCAATTGAAATAATAGACAAACACACAAGGGACACCGTTATTTTTGGACAATCGTCCCTGGAAAAACCCAATGCGAGAAAACCAGTGCAATAGTTTTGAGGGTTTTATTATTATGCAGATTTCTTGAGTACTAGGGTGCCAAACTGGGTCACCCAACAGAGATTTTTACACGGTAGTAATAACTCTTCTTGAAAGCAGATATTCAGCTTCTCAAGACTAGTCTACCCCACAAAAATCCTTTCGGCGCTTCTCCAAGGATTTGCGTCAGCCCTGCTAGCCTCTACGTAGCTCTGGAACCCCTTACGTTAGCCCTGCTAGCCTCTGCGTAGCTCTGGGACCCCCTGCATCAGCCCTCTGCCTCTTTGTGTCAACTCTCTGGCCTTTTGCGTTCCCATGCAGGTCCCTCAACCTCTGCGCAATCTCTAGCTGCCTCTGCGTGGCTCTTGCTGCCTCTACGTAGCCTCCTCAGTCACTACGCTGACCTTCTGGCACTATCTTTGCCTCTCTGCTATGTACTCATTGCCCCTCGCTGCAACTCAGATCACTTGTTCGAATTTTCTCAGCAAACCCCGCTCCAGAAAATCAAACTGACTAATCAATTTTGGTGTATCTCCATTTGACCCTCAAGCTTCCTCTTATACTTTTCTTGTTGACTCTTCAACGACTGAGATTAAGTCTCTAATCAACGACTAAGATTAAATTTGGCTTGATCCATGTCATTTATGACATTCTCACTTAGTTTTATATTAATACACATTAATATTTTAATTTTCCTAAGTTTAGACTTAGGAACCCCATTAAAAATATTAACTATTTTAATATCTCTCTAACCAGGTGGAATTTCCCCAAACCATTTTTAATGGAGATCTCATGTGCTTTAGTCTCTCCACCAATTTTCATGGCTAGAGCATATCCGATGCTAGCAGAAATCAACACTCCCTCTTAGTGAGGAATGTGCTGTAGTAATGCTCCACCACTGAACATCACACTGATCCTTCCCCCCTGGTACCTGTGCTAATGCTTGGCCTGCTGCCCAACATCCACTGTACTGTTGCTTCCTGTATCGCTGCCTGTGGCTCTGCCACTGCCACTGCTACATTTTCACTGCAACTCCCTCTCAACATGCTGCCCATGCTGCCCATAGCATTGCTACTGCTAACTGCTGCACTGCAGCTTAGTTACCGAGAAGTAAGCAACTGATCTACCCAAATTCTGACATCCTTGTTAGCCTAGAAGCCT
The DNA here is from genome assembly GCA_000404065.3 of Pinus taeda. NCBI lineage: Eukaryota > Viridiplantae > Streptophyta > Pinopsida > Pinales > Pinaceae > Pinus > Pinus taeda. Next base: position 78,000 of record APFE030943709.1, on the reverse strand, counting down.
CCTGATGCTGAAGCTACCTCTGCTGCTAACTTGTGCTCCCTTTGCTGCTTCTTCACTGCTACAAACACCTCTGTGCCTCTCGCATTGCTGCAACCTCCATTGTGCCTCTCACATTTTTGCAAACCTCCTTTGCACTACTGCAAACCTCTGCACTTTAACACTGCCTTGTTGCTACATCGCACCTTGCTCCACTTGACATCCGTCATCCTGCTATTGTCATTTGGGGCTCTCGTAGCTGGATATGATCCAAGAGTTTGGGTACCTCAAGGATCCTGCCCCTCATCTTTTGTAGTCCTCTCGACTACAGCTCGATGTCACCCCACCTCTTCTCTAGAGGTGTATGAGCACTCATGGCATAGTCGTCATCAGTGTTGACTTCTTTCTCCCCCTTAGTCAGAGCTGCCTTGGAGTCAGAAGCCTCTCCCTTATTCTTCTTCCTGGGACACTGGGTTGCATAATGACCCAACTCCCCACAATGGAAGCATTTCACCTTCGAGATGTCCTTCTTCTTCCTCTTCCCCTGCTGTCTCGCAGATGCCAGAGCCACATCCTCCTCCTCCTCTTTCTTGATTCAACCCTCTTTGCTGCTACTCCCTGCCTTAGTCAACCGTCTGATCTCTTCTTGGCGAAGAGCTGCCCACATCTCTTCCCATTCTGGAAAATTAGCTCCGCCCAAAATGCTTTGGACAAATGTCTCCCAATCCTCGGAGAGTGCATTCAGGGCGGTCCTCACCATGAACTCTTGATTCGATGTGGCCCCTATGGAAGTAAGTTGGTCTCGAATCTCCTGCAATCTGAGGAGGTATAGATCTATTTGCTCCCCCTGTTGGAAATAATACTGAGAGGGGGGGGGGGGGGTGAATCAGTGTTATCAAATCAATATAACTTTTTCATTTCCATATTAAGATTCATATACGCTACTTCAGTTAAGGCATACCGCGTGTATACGCAACTGTGTGTAATGCAACAAGTGTATATCCAGTAAACTTATAATTCAGTTAGTTGCTTCTTAATGAGTGCATCAGAATATTATTAACCATATGAACAGTAAACAGGAGCAGTAAAGCAGAACAAATCATCACACACATGAACACCAAGATGTAAGGTGGAAACCCAATGTGGCTGAAAACCACTTGCTGCAATTCGTCTCTATCTTCTTTTAATTAAAAACTTCTTTTTACAATGATTCTGTACTGGTGCAGTCGTATACCAGTACGCAGGCTGCTACTTGCAGAAGGCTACAACTTTCTCTCGTTCTCCAGCTTCTCCTGGAAGGGAGCTACAACCCCCTTAGCTCTTATACTAGCTGAGGTACTAGTACGTAGGTGCTGACCTACAGAAGGCTACAACCTTCTCTTTTCTTCTAGGGACCACGTTTCATAAATTTTCAGACTGGATCCATGAATAACATCAATCAAACATCAAGTATATCTGCATCAACCAATCTCCAATACTGAATCAATCAATCACTTCTCAGAATGCTGTAAGCAGAAACAGTAACAGTAACCAGACACCAATTCTGAACCCAGAACACTGCAACAATAAACATAATTTGCTAAAACATATTTCATGAGATGTACGCTACTTCAATATGCAGAACCCTGCGTACATACACAACTGTATTAAGGCCAACCAGCGTATACACTGTTTTCACTTGCTGAACCCGCGTGTATACGCGCCTCTGATGTGCCGAACCTGTGTACAGATCTATAAAAGATATTTTACCTTTTTCACTTAATTAGACATCAGTTATACCCAGATTATATAGATCTAATCATGCGCCAATTATAACAGATCGAAAATCACACAATGATACTTCTAATCAAGCCTTAAGATCTCAACCCATCAATAGAACTTATCCATCTTTTAGTGCTCAGGTTCCTCCTTGGTTCAGATTCAGCAATGTACCATAACCCAATTTTAGATCTTGCTCTTCATAATATATTCGATACTTTTTTTGTTCATCCATTTGCCTAAAGATCTCCTTCTCCTTTTATAGTCTTAGGCCTTACTCAATACCATGGTCCAAAACCATTTAGAACCAGTGCTAGGAACCCAATACCTGGGTTCAACACTTCGAATGCAATACCAAGGTCCAAAACCATAGGTTCAAATATAATGGACTAAATACCATAGAACAAAAATAAGTTTTCCCACATGTACGCGTTTTTCTTTGCATGAAAGTGCGTGCATACGTATACGCACCTTTTTGATCGCCTAACTCGCGCGTACACGCGACTTGGTTAAGAGGAACCTGGGTATATCTCTTTTTCTTTTATTCTGAGAGCCTGAACTAAGATCTTCAATCTAAGTGAGTTGCCATCAAGGACAACACCTGTGATATAGCACCAAACCTCTGTCATAATGTCAACAATCTCCCTCTTTGGACTTGATGGCAACCCCAAGTCACTCAAAGTCATTCTCCCCCTTTGTCATCAAGGGCAAAGGGTTATACTCCCCCCGAGTACATGCTGAAATCTTTGCTCTGTTGTGCTGTCCAAGCTCCCCCTAACTGTAGGCACGGTCTGCAAGAAGATGTTCTACAAGAAGAAACCTGACTTTATACATCATAAAAGACCTTCCTATCACTAAAGACTCATACATACATCCATCTCCCAACCAAGTGGGAATATACGAATATTGACTCATCCACCCAACCAAGTGGGTTTAGACCAAGAATTTACACATGATAAAACAAGAACATTAAATCATCCATCCCAGTCATAGTGGGGAAACCAAGATAGGCCGTTACATGACCTTGATAAGAAAGGAAATACATGACATAGAGACCAAATATCAACAACAAGACTATGATAGTTATCAACAACTATCATCAACAACATCTGTCAATCATCATTCAGACCAGCAACGATGTTCTCCCTCTGCACCTGTTCCACCTGAAATCAAAACAATTGTGAAATTGAACCAAGATCTTCTAAGATAATGCCAACAATGCATTATTAGAGGAATATATGCTTCCCCTGAACCTGTGCCAGATGGTCTCTGTCAGACCCATATCAGACTCTTTTCATCTTGAGCCTGGCCCACTATTTGTCTTCAAACCAACATATACGCGACTAAATCCACATAAACCGACGTATGTATGCGTATTCTCCTCATTGAACTCGCGTACAACCACTTTTCTCTGAAACAGACAAGTTTAAGTAGCAAGATGATGCATCAACTACTCCCAGCTTCTGTCTGAGGTATTCAAATGTTTCCCTGGGCAGTGGTTTGGTGAGTATATCAACAACTTGTTCCTTAGAGGGAACAAACTCCAATTTGACCTTTTGTTCAAGCACTTGTTCCCGGAGAAAATGATATTTGATAGGTATGTGCTTGGTCTTTGAATGCATGACTGGATTCTTTGGAATACTGATTGCACTTGTATTATCACATAAGATGGAGATAGGTGGAGTACAAGTGATTTGAAAATCTTGCAGAGTTTGCATCATCCAAAGGAGTTGTGTGCAGCAAGATGCAACAGCCACATATTCCGCTTCAGCTGTAGATAAAGCAATTGAACTTTGTTTCTTGCTGAACCAAGATACTAATCTGGAACCCATAAAGAGTGCACCACCACTAGTGCTTTTCTTATCATCCACGCTTCCTGCCCAATCTGCATCTGTATATGCATGAAGTGTGAGATTTGAATCTCTAGGATACCATAAGCCATAGTTTTGTGTTCCTTGAAGATATTTGAAAATCCTCTTAACTGCCTGAAAGTGTGCTTCCTTTGGATTTGCCTGGAATCTTCCAACTATTCCTACTGCATGCATTATGTCTGGTCGGGTACCTGTCAGATAGAGCAGACTACCAGTCATGGATCTATAGGTTGGTTGATGTACTGCTGCTGATTCACCATTTGCGCTAAGGCTGCATCCTGTTACCATAGGGGTACATACCGGTTTCGAATCTTCCATGCCATATTTCTTCAAGATCTGCTTGAGGTACTTGGTTTGTGATAAGAAGATACCATCTTTATTTTGTTGGATTTGTAAACCAAGAAAATATGTCAACTCACCAAGCAAGGAAATTTCAAATTCTTTCTGCATCACCAAAGCAAAGTTTTGACTCATGGCTTCTTCATTGCTACCAAAGATGATATGATCAACATACACAACAAGTATTAGCAATTTATCATTATCAATTTTTATATATAAATTGCTATCGGCTGATTCTTTTGAAAAACCTTGTTGATGGAGGTATTTGTCCAGACGATAATACCAAGCCCTTGGAGCCTGTTTAAGACCACAGAGTGCCTTCTTAAATCTGCATACAAGTTTTGGATCATTTCCAAGGATGAATCCATCTGGTTGCTCAATATACACTTCTTCTTCTAAGTCCCCATTTAAAAAGGCAAATTTCACATCCATTTGAAATACTTTGAACTTTTGAAAGCTAGAAAGAGCAAGGAACATTCTTATGGCCTCAAGTCTAGCAACTGGTGCAAAAGTTTCTTCAAAGTCTATACCTTCTTGTTGAGCATACCCTTTACAAACAAGTCTGGCTTTGTTTCTATAACTTCTCTATTTTCATTCAGCTTGTTTTTGAATATCCATTTTGTCCCTATGACATTCTTATCTTTTGGTCTAGGAACCAACTCCCAAGTGTTATTCTTTTCAATCTGCTCAACTTCTTCATCCATGGCCTTGATCCAGCATTCATCTTTGCATGCTTCTCTTACATTTTGTGGTTCAGTGGAGGAGAGCAATGCTAGATAGCTTGAAGCTTCTGAAATAGTTCTTCTTGTTTGTACATCTGCCTATTTCTGCCCCAAAATTTGAGTTTTTGGATGATTCTTTCGAACATATCTGGATGGAGTCTTTTCTTCTATCCTTATCTGTTCTTTTGGTGCCTCATGGGTTTCTTCTTCATCATAAGTCTGATTTGATGTTGAAGGATAGTCCGCATCATCTTCGAAATCTTCGGATTTTACTTGCCTAGGAATGTTTCCTTCTTCATCAACCACTACATCAATACTTTCAACAATTTTTCCAAGTCTTTTATTGTAACACTTATATCCTTTACTGTGGGGAGAGTATCCAAGGAGAATGCCATCATCTGCTCTAGGTTCAAACTTGCCAAGGTTTTCATCAGTCTTTTTGATGTAACATTTGCTTCCAAAATTTTTGAAGTATTTTACCGTGGGAGTCTTACCATACCAAAGTTCATGAGGAGTTTGAGTGCTGTTTACCCGGACGTTTGTCTTGTTGAGAATAGTAACTGCAGCAAATGCAACTTCACCCCAGAAGGTTGCGGTAGTTCCAGACTCATCAAACATAGCACGAGCCATTTGTTGAACCATTCTGTTCATCCTTTCCACTACTCCATTTTGTTGAGGAGTCCTTGCAATAGAGAATTCCCTTCTTATTCCATGTTCTTCACAAAAATCGAAAAATTCATCCGAGGTAAATTCTCCTCCTCGATCAGACCTGACGCATTTGATTCTGCGATTTGATTCGTTTTCAACCAAGGCTTTGAATGCTTTGAACTTTTCGAAAGCTTTGTCTTTATGCCTCATGAGTCCTATCCAACACATCCTGGAAAAGTCGTCAATGAACAGTATAAAGTATTCTTCTCCTCGAGGTGACCATTTCCTAGATGGATGACATACATCAGTATGGACAAGTTCAAGTGGCCTGCTAGCTGATCCTTCCTTCTCAGGGAAATTAGTTCTGGTTTGCTGACCAAACTCACATGATTTGCATATTGTATTGTCTGGAATTTTGATGTCAGGGAGATCACGAACCGCCTGATATTTGCATGCTTTCCTTATCTAAGAGAAGCTTAGATGCCCCAATATTCTATGCCATAGCCAGTGTTCATCATTCTTGCTTAGATAGCATTGCTATTGTCCTCCTTTGAGTATGTATAAATTATTTGGAGTTCTTATGCCTTTGATCACTGTTTCTCCTGTATTAAGCTCACGAACAATACATCCATTTGATCGAAATATTACCTCATTTCCTTGATCACACATTTGGCTGACACAATAAATTATGCTTTAAGCCATCAACATATATGACATTTCCCGCTTTGACCTTTTCTTTCAAAATAACAGAACCTTTACCTTTTATTAGTGCAGGGGTGTCATTTCCAAATGAGACCTTCCTTTCCTTTTCTAAGGCACTATATGGCTGAAGTTTTTCTTTATCACCTGTCATATGTTTCGAGCATCCACTGTCGATGTACCACTGATTTTCTTACCCTTCCGCATATAAGGCTATACCACATCTTTCTGGTTGCGGTTCTTTCTTTCTCCATGTTTTGGGACTAAATGAAGCTTGCTCCTTCTGAGTTGTTTGCCGAAACCTACTCCTGCATTCAGAATCTTCATGACTGAAGTTGTGACAAATAGAACATTCTATTTCATTTTCAAGAGCAGAAAAGTTATTGTAGGTCCTTTTCATGATCCCAGTCATACTCCTTTGTTTTTGAGCTTCTCTAGTCATGATGGTCTTGTAGGCAACACATTGAGCAGCTTTGTGACCAAAATTATGACAAGAGAAACATTGGCCATTGAAGAAATTTCTGCGATTATCAAACCTACTGACCAAATGATTGTAGTTTCCATTAACATCCATTCTTGAGGCAAATTGAGAATGATTTACCTGTGGTTTGTAGCTTCTGTTCATCCTTGAAGTAGATTGCCCCCGATTTACTAGATGGTCTTTGTTCATTCTTGAAGTAAATTGTCCCTGATTTACCTGGTGATCTGCATTATGCTTTTGCTGTCGATTGTCAACCTGTTCACTTCTCCTTGCTGCATCAAAATAACTTTTGGAGGTGGATGGCTTCTGTGCTTGAGATGCTTCTTCAGTATATCCAAGACCCGTCTTGATTAGAGGAGAATGCTGCACTTTGATAATCTCATCTAAAGTTTCAGATCCTTTAGCAAATCTAAGATTAAGAGCCTTTGATTTCTCAATATCTTTTCTAAGTCCCACAATTTCACATTCTAATTTTTCGTTGTGCTTTTCTCTTTCAGCAAGTTGGAATGTCAGAGTATCTATAATCATATTCGTTTCTTCCAAACAAATTTTAAGTTTAGAAATTGCTTCATAAAGACCTTCTTCATCGATAGCATCCAAGAAATCATCATCTTCAAAGGCCATCAAAAGTCTATAATCATTGCATTGTTCATCTTCATCACTATTTGAAAATCCATCACTGTCTTCATGTGTATAATAGCTCTTCTTACTTATATTCTGTTTTCTGTTCCATCTAATAGGTTCCTTACCTTTGTCAAGCTTATCTTTATGAGGACACTTGGCAGCATAGTGACCGACTCTTCCACAAGCAAAACATTTGAAAGGTAGCTTACCTCTGAATCTTCCAGAACCTCGTTGAAGGTTCTTGACAAAGTTTGATTCTTCCTCTTTTTCTGACATATGTCCTAAGTCATTGTGATCTCCTTTACCTGAGGCTTTGAATGCGGCTTCTCTCTTGTCTGATGGTCCCCCTTTTCTCATTTCGTAAGTAGTTAGGATTCTGTGCAGCGGTGACATGGTAATGCTCTGGCAGAAACTTTTGATTCAAACTTAGAAGACAAAGATCTTAGAACCTTTTCAACCAAAACAACTTCTTTTATTTCTTCACCCAAGTTTTTCATACAATTAACAATCTCATCTATACGTAGGAAATAGTTAGTCACACTTTCATCATGTGCATTCTTAGATTTTCATATTGAATTCTGAGAGTTTGTAGTTTTGCTCGTTTTACCTGATCATCTCCTTCATAGCTCATAACGATCTTGTCCCATATTTCTTTTGTGGTTTTGAGCTGCATAACCTTGACGAATTCTGATTGAGAGACTCCCTAATAGAGTATTGACAGCCTTTGCATTTGTTTCCTACTGCTTCTTACCAGCCGTATTTGTAGGAGTTGTTGATGGAAATGTGTATCCTGTTTCCACGATATCCCAGACTTTTGTACCAAGAGATTGAAGATAGGCTGTGATTCTTACTTTCCAATAGACGAAGTTGCTCCCATAAAAAATTGGTGGCCTGATCAATGCCTCTTTTTTGTAGTTGCTCATGATGATAGATCTTCCTTCAAGCGATCAAGCTTCTTTTGAAGGACCTGCTCTGATACCAATTGTTGGTAATAATACTGAGAGGGGGGGAGGGTGAATCAGTATTATCAAATCAATATAACTTTTTCATTTCCATATTTTTTTAACCACATGGTGAATCGGTAACTGCCAGGCCTAATCTATGGTAGACCCAAGATCAAACCTCATAGCTGCCACTATAACACCAAGAGCGTAACCAACCACCTGCAAGTCAGGTATACTAGGTTCCTATGATTTTAGCAAGAGCAGACTCATGGGAAAGGGGAATCCGCCCCTCTAGTTGCCACCACAGCAGGTCATTGTACTCCATGAGATTTGAACATCGGTCTCCCCGGGCTTCGCCCATGTGACTTACCGTCAAACCACACATCACAGCCTATCAAATCAATATAACTTTCTCATTTCCATATTAAGATTCATATACGCTACTTCAGTTAAGGCATACCGCGTGTATATGCACCTGTGTGTAATGCAACAAACGTATATCCAGTAAACTTATAATTCAGTTAGTTGCTTCTTAATGAGTTCATCAGAATATTATTAACCATATGAACAGTAAATAGGAGTAGTAAAGCAGAACAAATCATGACACAAATGAACACCAAGATGTAAGGTGGAAACCCAATGTGGGTGAAAACCACCTGCTGCGATTCGTCTCTATCTTCTTTTAATTAGAAACTTCTTTTTACAATGATTCTGTACTGGTGCAGTCTTGTACCAGTACGCAGGCTGCTACCTGCAGAAGGCTACAACCTTCTCTCGTTCTCCAGCTTCTCCTGGAAGAGAGCTACAACCCCCTTAGCTCTTGTACTAGCTGAGGTACTAGTACGTAGGTGCTGACCTACAGAAGGCTACAACCTTCTCTTTTCTTCTAGGGACCACGTTTCATAAATTTTCAGACTGGATCCATGGATAACATCAATCAAACATTAAGTATATCTGCATCAACCAATCTCCAATACTGAATCAACCAATCACTTCTCAGAATGCTGTAAGCAGAAACAGTAACAGTAACCAGACACCAATTCTGAACCCAGAACACTGCAGCAATAAACAGAATTAGCTAAAACATATTTCATGAGATGTATGCTACTTCAATATGCAGAGCCCTGCGTACATACGCAGCTGTATTAAGGCCAACCAGCGTATACACATTCTTCACTTGCTGAACCTGCGTGTATACGCGCCTCTGATGTGCCGAACCTGCGTACAGATCTATAAAAGATATTTTACCTTTTTCACTTAATCAGACATTAGTTATACCCAGATTATATAGATCTAATCATGCGCCAATTATAACAGATCGAAAATCACAATGATACTACTAATCAAGCCTTAAGATCTCAACCCATCAATAGAACTTATCCATCTTTTAGCGCTTAGGTTCCTCCTTGGTTCAGACTCAGCTATGTACCATAACCCAATTTTAGATCTTGCTCTTCATAAGATATTCGATACTTTTTTTGTTCATCCATTTGCCTAAAGATCTCCTTCTCCTTTTATAGTCTTAGGCTTTACTCAATACCATGGTCCAAAACCATTTAAAACTAATGCTAGGGACCCAATACCTGGGTTCAACACTTTGGATGCAATACCATGGTCCAAAACCATAGGTTCAAATATAACGGACTAAATACCATGGACCAAAAATAAGTTTTCCCACATGTACGTGCTTTTCTTTGCATGAAAGTGCGTGCATACATATATGCGCCTTTTTGATCGCCTAACCCGCGTGTACACGCGACTTGGTTAAGAGGAACCTGGGTATATCTCTTTTTCTTTTATTCTGAGAGCTTGAACTAAGATCTTCCATCTGAGTGAGTTGCCTTCAAGGACAACACCTGTGACATAGCGCCAAACCTCTGTCATAATGCCAACACCCCCTTCTGCATCTGATACAACCGCAACTGATTCTCTAATAGCATCTTCCGCTGCACAGAAGTGCCTTGATACAATGTCGTCAAGGAATCCCACATCTCCTTTACCATGTTCTTCTCAGCAATATGTGATACGACATGATCCTTGACCCTATCAAGGATTTTGCACTTTTGCCTTCACTATTGCATCCTCATACTTCTCATTATCAGCTGGGTCAACTGGGATAGCCACGGTTCTCAAGGCAAAGTTCTTGATGCGATGTCTATCCAGCGCTGACAGGATCTTGGCCTTCCAGATGACAAAGTTGGAAGCCCCATCCAACCTGTCCTGATCCCTCAGTCCATTCCCTGCCATCTCCACTCTTTCTAGAGTCCCTCTGAGATTCGACTTCCCTCCTTGAAATCTCCCTTTAAGTCCTGATTTCCCTGCTGGAAATCTTCCCACCAATTGTCGATCTTCTCCTCTCCAATCCTCTTTGCAACTGCAACTTGGATCTGGATTTCTTGGCTAGAAATCATTCAAGGCAGCGACTCCCTCTACCTTGGTTTTGCCCCATTAGGTATTGTTTTGCTTTGATAGCAACAACACCCCACCAGCTTCCTAATCGACAATCTGCCCACAACTCCCTATGCCCCAACAACTGAAGAAATTGAGCCTTCCAGCTCTGCGCAATCTCGACAAAGGTTGAATCACTCCTTTGGCCAACTGCGTCAAGCCTACCTGACTGAGTAGGATGACATGGCTCTTCGTGAGCCTCTTCTGCCTCTGTGTTGGCCCTCTCTCTGGCTTGAAATGATGACACAAGCCCTTTGTGTCACTCCTTCTCTGCTACTTTCTACTTAGGAGCATCTCTATCTCTCGAGACGGCTGCTATTGCTGCAAATACTTTTGATTATGCTGGCGCCTTCAATCCTCCTGTGATCTGCAATGCTCTAATACCATGTTGAAATTTCTAAGTCTGACACATCAGAAATTCTTCTTGTATTATCTAGTTTATTTCACCTACTTGTTTATTCCTTAACAAGTTATTTATTCATATAAATATTGAAAATAAACACAAATGCAACCTCAACTCATATACAAATCATCAACTGAAATAATAGACAAACACACAAGGGACATTGTTATTTTTGGACAATTGTCCCCGGAAAGACCCAATGCAGGAAACCCAGTGCAATAGTTCTGAGGGATTTATTATTATGCAGATTTCTGGAGTACAACTAGGGTGCCAAACTGGCTCACCCAACAAAGATTTTTACACGACAATAATACCTCTTCTCGGAAGTAGATATTTAGCTTCTTAGCACTAGTCTACGACACGAAAAGCCTTCCGGCGCTTCCCCAAGCCTCTGCGTCAGCCCTGCTAGCCTCTGCGTAGCTCTGGAACCACTTGCATCAACGCTCGGGCCTTTTGTGTTACCCATGCAGGCTGCTCAGCCTTTGTGCGGTCTCTAGCTGCCTCTGCGTGGCTCCTACTGCTTCTGCGTAGCCTCCTCAGTCACTGCGTTGACTCTCTGGCACTATCTCTTCCTCTCTGCTATGTACTCACTGCCCCTCGCTGTAACTCAGATCATTTGTTCGAATTTTCTCGGCAAACGCCGCTCTAGAAAATCGAACTGACTGATCAATCTTAGGGTATCTCCATTTGACCCTCAAGCTTCCTCTTATACTTTTCTTGTTGACTCTTCAACAACCGAGATTAAGTCTCTAATCAACAACTAAGATTAGATTGGCTTGATCCATGTCATTTAGAACATTTTCACCCAGTTCTATATTTTTTTTTTGCTGAGCAAAGGCTAAACTATTTATATTAAAAGAACAAAAAAAGTATTTACAAGAGGTATGAACCTCTGAGAGCGCATGATCAGCTCTCTGTCAAAAATTTTCTTCTCAACCTGAATCCTCTGTTTATACGAGCCAGAGGTTACAAAACCATCAACCGAAAGAGAATTAACTGCTATAGAGTTCGACATATAAACTAGACAAAGAGAACAGACAGGTAAACAGGACCCATTGCTGCAACATAAACCGCAACAAAAACAGGGGTGCCATGCATAACTGCATCCATTGCTGGTCGCCTCCCCATGAAGCGAAACCTAAAAGAAAATGCTGCGTATCTGAAACCATTGACTTACCCCTGACGCATCCGTCTTACTTGTTTTGCTTCTGCTTCTCCTCTGCTTCTCGTTCCTATACACGTTTCTTTCTATCTTCTGCTGCTCGAACCGGGTCCCTCTCCCAAGTCACCTCCATCCCCACCGAAATATCTTCCAGCCGATTAATACCAGGGGGCAATTTGAGATACAGAGTGTAGTCAAAGGAGTCCTCTGTTTCTTCCTCCCTGATTTTGCTTTGAGGGGAGGAAGGCCTGCTGCTCTGAGTCTCCATAAGAGCTTCCGGTGGATTTTCAGACACCGTCATGGGCGCTTTGCCTTTGAGGCTCCCAATTTCCTTAAGAGCTTCAGCCTGCTCTGCCGAAAAACCATGGGTACTCTCCTCATCTGCCCTGCTTTGTAACTCCGGGCTGTAAGAACTGTCCGGATTATCCGAGGAGGGAGGTGCATGTTCCTCTGTGTCATCCTTCCAGTTATCTTCCTCCTCATTCTCCTCAGAAGAAATTACTATGATCATTGCTTTGACCACAGGCTTGTTCCTCCTGCGACGATAATGAAGGGTCGCGGTCTGAACAGAATTACTAATGTCAGAGCCCGAGAAATCTGGCTCAGAGGAGGGAGGCTCAGCAACAGTCAGAGGAGAGAGGCGCTTCGGGCTTGCTTGGCCTCTTCCTCTAATGCCAGCACGCTGGCCATAGTTACGCCCCCTGCGAGGCCTGAGATGTCCAGTTCTAGGCGCCATGATGAGCCCAGGATACCCAACCTCTTTCTGAGTACGAGGCCGGGTTTCCCTAAGCCTCCTTCTGCCAACAAGAGTTTCTGCGCAGAGATTGCTCGGGCTGCAAAGCAACCCAATGCCCAGCTTCGAATTCGCCTGAGAATACAGGGGACGAAGCATAAGAATTACACAGTGTATGTAATCGAGGGTAGGCTTGCTTCCCGCAGAGCCTCCCTCCTCCACTCGGACATTAACAGTTAGCTGAATCAGACCAGAGCCGAACTTAAAACCAGGAATAAGGAATGTTTGCGCCATCCTGGGATATCTGCTTGCGATTTCTTGGGAGTTCAACAGCATTGAAGAGCCATTAAGGCGATTTAAGTCGAATGGGACAGAGGCCAGCCCACAGCACATGGCTTCCACCTGTCTGGAGCTTGGCATTGTATACACGGCGCGTGGAGAACGCATGAACCTTAATTACTTGTGTTAACACCCGCATCCGGGTGATCTTGAGCCATCCTCTTAGAGTCATTCCTTAGTATCTCCTGATAGGTGGACCATTCTGTCTCTGAGACGTTACCCTGAAGTAAACCTTCGAGATGGTCCCTCCTTCTGTCCACTCCAACATTTGCCATGAAGTCAGCAAGTTTATTCCCTTCACGCCTGATGTGGTTAAAGGTTATTGCTTTGTTGTCCCTTAGCCAGGATTGCAGAAGCTCTAGCCTAGTAACCATTCTCCAGCTCCTACTGACCTTCTGAACCTCTGTTCCTTGTTGTATCTTATTAGCCATGTTGATTATAAGTTGTGAATCGCCTTCCACAATTAGAGGAGTAAGTCCTTCCCGCTGAGCCATGTTAAGTCCTCTCCAGAGACCTTCTAGTTCGGCCACATTGTTTGTGTTCCATCCAATGGAGCCAAAGAAAACTTTAAGCACTTGACCTTGATGGTTTCTGACGGCTCCTCCATATCCTGTGAGTCCAGGGTTTCCTTTAGAAGCCCCGTCAAAATTTAGCATGTAAGTGTTGATGGGCGGAGGGGACCAGATCAAAGGGGTATCCTGCTGTCTACTAGTGTTGCTTGTAAGAGAGTTGGAAGATTGTAGATTGATTTGCCAATTATGCCATATTGCTTGCTCCTTGTCACTGGATGGGAAATCCTCCTGGGACCAGCATTTAATTGATAGTGTTTCCTGTACATTCTGGTTTATTATCTTCCATACTTGTTGCTCATCCATTGACTGGTTTTTGAAGATTCTACGATTTCGCTCCTTCCATAGGTTCCACATTACTATTCCGGGGAGTATTTGCAAAAGCGAGTTGAGGATGTTACTTTGATAAGGTTTCTGGGGCCATTTGCGTAGAGTATTGTTTAAATCTCCTATCTCGCGGCCTTCCTTTTGACATCTAAATGTGACTTTCTCCCATATTTTCCTGCTAAATGGACATAGTAGCATTAGATGTACAACAGTTTCCTCCTCCATTTTACAATTTAGACATATTGAGGGTCCTTCAAATTTTCTTTTTCTGAGATTGTCCCAGGTGAGAACTCTATTGTGAGATAGGAGCCAAAGGAATGTGGAGATTTTTGGCCAGATCGGGGAACTCCATATTTTCTCCCATAATTTGTCCTTGGTCAACTGATCTTTGAGAGTAATAAGGTAAGCTTCTTTGGTTGTATATGTACCTTTCTCTTCGTATCCCCACCTCAGTTTATCCTGATCTGTTTCTTTGAGAATCTTTCTTTTTTGGAGCTCTTTAGCCAGAGACCTTTGAACTTCTACCGGGCTATCTGGAATAATTTCTTGTACCTCTCTCCAGGTTCGGTGATCAGACTCAGGATTGTCCTTCCAGAATTGATTTACCGTTTCCTGCAATTGAATATTATGCGCTGGAATATCTTGGATTGTGTGAGCGAGACTTGGAAGTTGTTGCCATGAATCAGTCCAGAACCGGGCTGTGCCTCCGTTCTTTACCTCCCAGAAACTATGTTTTTGGATAAGATCCCTATGCAATATCGTTGAATTCCATATAGTTGAGCCTTTGCTTATTTCTGTCATTCTTATACGCTCCTCCAGGGGTAGATTGTTGGCGTATTTTGCTGTCCAGAATCTGCCCCATAGTGTTCCTGGATAAGTTAGCCATTTCCACCATATTTTAGCTCCCATGATCCCATTGCTGTGTTCAGGATCCCTAAGACCGATTCCTCCTGCTTTCTTAGGGAGGCATGCTTTCTCCCATTTTACTAATGCCCATTTTCTGTTGAGACCGGTGCTGCCCCAAAGGAAGTTTCGTTGCAGATTTTTGATGGCTTTTAAAACCCACTTTAGTGCTGCCAATATTGAGAATAAGTATAAGGGCATGGATTGTAAGATCGCCTTGATGAGCACAAGGCGGCTGGCCATGTTTAAGGTGCGGTGAGTCCAAAGCGAAAGTCTTGCTTCCAGCCTTTCCAGAAGAGAGGTCCAAGATGAGTGTTTCTGAGCAGAGTCGAGGAGGGGGGCTCCTAGGTATTTGGAGGGCAGGGAAGCTGTGGAGAAGCCCAGGATTTGGGCTATGGCTCACTGAGTGGTCGGATGAGTATTAAAAAAGAAGATCTGGGATTTGACTCTATTAATACAGGCTCCGGAGGCAACAAAGAAGTTGTTAAGCAGAGAGTTTAGAGAACGGGCTTCTTGGATTGAAGAGTGGCCGAAGATCATGTTGTCGTCTACGAATTGCTGATGGGAAACGGTAGGAGCATTATGGAGATTGATACCTTTGAGAGCACGGGTTTGGACAGCAGAGTTAAGGCTTCTTCCCAAGCCTTCCGCCATTATGATAAACAAAAACGGAGACAGAGGATCACCTTGTCTCAGTCCCCTTGAGGAGCGGAAAGTTGAGGAGGGGATTCCATTGATCAAGATGGAAAAGAAAGAAGAAGAGACAAGACTCATGATCCATCTAATCCATGCATTGGCAAAACCGGACGCACTTAGAATTTTTTTCATGTAATCCCAGCTTATGCTATCAAAAGCTTTAGAAAGATCAATTTTTAGAAGCATACCTGGTTTTTTTGAATGCTTTAGAGAGTGAATAATTTCATGAGAGAGAATTATTCCGTCAGTGATTTTCCTTCCTTCGACGTATCCGGACTGTTCAGGAGAGATAATGCCTGGGAGGAGTGGTTTTAGTCTTAGCGCCACAACCTTTGAGACAATCTTATAAATGAAGTTCCACAGGGCGATAGGCCTGAATTTCTCAGGGGAGTTGGAGTCCTCCGCTTTAGGGATTAAAGCGATAAAAGTTGCATTTAGGCCTGGATACATCCAGCGCAGGCTGCGTGATTCTTCCACAACTTGCCACACTTCCCATTTAATTAATTCCCAAAAATAGTGGAAAAAATTTGATGAGAATCCATCAGGACCCGGAGCTTTGCCAGCCTTTAAGAATTTTGCAGCTATTTCAACCTCTTGGAGACTTATGGGCTTGAGAAGCAGGGAGTTCTGCTCCTCTGTTATCAGCCGCGGAATGTGCCTAGTGATGTTGTCTATGGCCTCTTCTCTGTTGATGTTTGGCTCCTGACTCATTGCTTTGAAATATTGAAGGAATTCCTTTTCTATTTCTTCCTGGGTTTCCAGCTTGTCTCCCTGGGCATTAGTTATCTGTGAGATTTGATTGTGCATCCTTCTCTGCACTGTGGTTCTGTAGAAGAACTTGGTGTTCTTCTCCCCCTCCTTCAGCCATCGAATTCGGGATTTCTGTCTCCATAGCAGTTCCTCTTGTCTTTCTCGTTCCAAGAGTTTTGCTTCCATTTCTTGTTCCTTTAGCGCTAGCTCCTCTGATCTCCCTTCAAGGATTAATCGCTGCTGAATATTTTTTAGATCTTGGAGGATCTTATCCTTTTCCTTGAAAATGTTGCCAAAGGTGTTTTTATTCCATCGCTTGATTTCTCCTTTGAGCAACTGTAATTTTTTTTGGAATCTTGCCATTTTGGAGTGCTCAGTTGGATTGTTGTTTTGCCAAGTAGTAGTTATGAAGTCCTTGAATTCTGGGTGTGTTAGCCAGAATGCTTCAAATCTAAAAGGTTTTTTAATATTGTTGCCTGGCCTATTCCAGAGCATCTCTATGGGCCAATGGTCTGAACCTGAAAATGGAATGATGTGGGCCGTGAATTCTCCTCCAACATGGACTGCGTTATCTGAGATTAGGAACCTATCCAGACGGGAGGCAATTTGCATGGGAGCGACTCGCTTGTTCGTCCATGTGTAAAGGCCATTGGCTGTAGGTAGATCTATAAGCCAGTTACTCTGTATGAAATCCTTTAGTAGCGTGCCATCCTTGTTGGTTCTGCAGTGGCCACCGAGCTTTTCCTCTGATGAAGCTATCATATTAAAGTCTCCTCCTGTCACCCAAAGCGGGTGCATCCTATCTATGTTTAGCTGCTCTATTGATTTTAGAATTGCTGCCTTCTGCTGCGTTTCTTGAGGGAAATAAACATTTGTGAGGTGGCCATAAATGTTAGTGCCCAGAAGATGAAAAACAGCTTGAATGAAGTTTTTGTTAGCATGAATGTTATCTAACTGTATCTTTCTTGCATCCCATAAGATAGCGAGTCCACCTGAAGCCCCTTGCGCATATACTGCTATCACTTGACCTCCAGGCCAGGCTTTAGCCGCCGCTTTTTCCAGAGAATTCAACGTACATTTGGTTTCTTGTAGAAATAGAATTGATGGTTTTTCTTCCATGATCAGATTTTTTAGGAGTTTCCCTTTCTTGGGGCCATTGAGCCCTCTTATGTTCCAGGATATTAGCTTCATTGAGAGGGTTTGAAGTTGGTGTTGAAATATTTGGTGAGTTTGGCATATCTTCCAGACTCAACCAGGACTTCGCCAAGCTTGATTGTTCTTTCCAGCGTTGTTTTCCTTCCTCTTTTCTTGCTGTCTTTGGAGGCAAATTTTCCATCCCACTTACTGCCTGTTTGTACTCCGAGGGAGTATTTCTTTTTGGCCGTGTTTAATATTTCCACTAAGTTGTCGACTTGGGTTTCATGGATCTTGTCAAAGTTGCCTGATTTGCAGGCTTGTTCCAGACCCAGAAGGTCGAATTCCCCTATATCTATAGGTTTGCTGTCGTCTTCCATGTGATGTATGTCGGACAGATTTTCTTCGGCCTCCTTCCCTTTATTCTTGCTCTGTGAAGGATTATCGATGTCCATAGCAGGATTGTTCCAGGATTCTGAAACCGGCTGAGTTTTTTCATTTTGTTGGGCTAAGATTGATTTCTCCTGCGTGGACGCTTTAGGAGCTGACTGTTCCTTGCTGGGTTCCTCCTGTGTTGTCGTTTTTGCAAGCACCTCAAAGCTGTTACTGGTAGAGGGAATGGAGTTCTCTGCAGGTGTTGACTTCGGCTGTGCATTCGTTTTTCTGCCTCCGCGCCTTCTGTTTGTCACTTTTGTAAAGCCCTCCTGCTGTTGTGGTTCTTGATTCATTGGGGTTTCTGCTTTCTTGTTCAGGGGACAATCTCGGAAGAGATGCCCAATAACATGACATTTCCTGCAGCGAAAGGGCACCTGCTCATAGTCAATCGCTTGGACCCAATCATGATCCTCATGGAAGAGTCTTACCGTATCTGGTAAAGGCTGTTTTAGATCCATATAGACACATATCCGGGCATATGAGGCATATGTCGTGTATCTCACTGTTTTGGTTTCTTCTGCCACTTTGACAAAATCTCCTATCACCGATCCAATGGATTTTAAAGAGTCCTCACCCCAATATTCCCATGGAAGCGAATATAATCTGATCCATACTGGAGCATAGCTAAGGTCTTCCTTGTCAGGATTGAAACGGGCGACCCATTCTCTGAGGTAGAGCCCAGCAAAGTTGAAGAAATATGGCCCCCCATCGAAAACTCTGTTTCTATCTTCCAGGCAGTTGAAAATGGCTGTGAAAAATCCTTTTGGACCTAGGAGAAGGGTTATTTCACCCTTTGGCTTCCATTTGTGGTTGATCCATCCTCTTAGGGCATTTTCATTGGGCCAGAAGCCCATAAATTTGCCAATAAGGGCGTGGTCTCTCATAAATCGAATTCTTCCATTGATTCTATCACTGGGCAGTTCTACTTCTGGCCTATGAATGGCAACCGGTTTACAAGTGGAGGAACTAAGCTTTGGTTGATCATTTGAAGCAGGTGGATCCGCCGTGTTCTGTTGTTCCCCTGTGGGTTGGACTGGATCCGTTGAATCGGTGCTAGGATTACCCTCTGGTCCTTGCTGGCCTCCGATGAAGGGCGGAAATGCTGCCCCATTCCCCTGCGGGGGTTCCATTAGGACCGCCTGATCCGCCTGCAGCCTGGAGAACCCGCTGCCCGTGTCAGGTCTGAGTGCACAGTGCAGGAACCCTGCCGCCGCAGGTTGCCAGGACTGTCAAAACCCTAACAGTCGCTAAACGCCATCGCTCCTCCGTCGCCTCTTCTCGTATACCTTTTGACCAAACGACACTTTAAGAGCAGTGGGGGCTATGTTTTGTTTGAGGCATTTTTAACTGAGTTGCCACCATCTCATCTCATCTCATCTCATCTAAGCACAGACAAAATTCCCCCACTTTTCTTCGATGTCCCCATCTCTCTATCTCTATCCCAACAACACGTGTTTGAAAAATAGACATATTGACTGACTTAAGAGTAGTGTACTTCATATGACCACCATATTTTTGATCAAATGACCAGCATCTATGGTTCCCCTCTATTTCTCAATGACACACATTTGAAAAAACGATGAAACGCCACTTGAGAGCTCTCTATATCAACAACACACCTTTTGACTTGGGTGCCCATCTCTCCATCTCACCAACACGCGTTTGAAAAAAAAACGTATTGACTTTCTCCATTTTCTTTTTTCAATTATATCGGAATTGATTAATTAGGCCTACACACTTTCTCCATTTTATTTTTTCGAATATAACGGAATTGATTAATTAGGCCCACATGAATTTGGCTTGCTCATTAATATCTGAACATACGAATTTGACTTGCTCACTCATACCCGAACATTCACTATCAAGAACTATAAATTACCTCCACCAATTTTCATTTTTTTTCGAATGATGTATTTCCATTTTAATTTACTTGGTATTTACATGAACAAACTCATTAGCACCATTTCATAACAGTTGGGTTAATTTATTAATTTGAAAATACTTTCTCTATTTCCTAACCAATTGGCTGGCATGAAATAATTAAGTCATGCACTCTTTAATGCTACTCAAATTGCGTAATCATAGTGGGTTCTTTTGGAAGAATCAACTTTATTGATAAATTGGGCAGCTTATAGGTGTTGAGCTCCACCTGGAGACTACCACTAGTAGAACACTCTACCTCTTCATCTTACAATAAAAAAAATATAGTTTTCACACATCTAGGGAATTTAGAACAGCTGCCTAAGAAATAGGAACTAATTCCTAATCTAAAGCTGTAGTGAATCGAATGTCTCCAGATTTACATATTCTCCATTATCTTCAACACTTCCCCTTAATGGAGAAAGGTGTTCACAAGTATTCCTAACATTTCCTAAACAACTCAAACTTGATTCTACCAAGAGGCTTAGTGAAAATATCAGCAACATTGTCACATGTATTATACTATTCATTATGGATTTCCTTTGACTGAACTTTCTCCCTGACAAAATGAAACTATGTATCAATGTGCTTTGTGTTTTTATGAAATATTGGATTATTTGCAAGTTTGATAGAGCTCTAGTTGTTGCATTTGATAACTATTGCAACCTTCTATTCTTCTCGAGCAGCATGGAGAAGTCTCCTCAAGCAAACATCTTCACAAGTTGTTGCACACATCACTTGATACTCAGTTTCTGTTGATGACAAGGATATTGTGTTTTGCTTTTTGCTGCTCCATGCAATGGCCTCGGACCCAATGCTAAATACATAGCCTATTATGGATCATTTGTCATCTACATTTCCACCCCAATCAGAGTCTGAAAAACCTGTCAATCTAACATCAAACAAATCAGTATAAAGAATTCTAAAGTCTAAGGTTCCTTGCAGATACCTTAAGACACCTTTCACTACAACCCAATGACTCTCAAGAGGCTTTGACATGAATTGGATCAATACACTGACTGCATAAGCCAAATCCGACCTAGTTGTAGTCAAGTAGATTAGACTCCCAACCAATTGTTTATACAATGTTGTATCTACCTCCTTAGAACCATCATCCTTCTGAAGTTTGGTATTCTACTGTAAAGGAACTGTTGCATCTTTGCACTGATCCATTCTAAACTTTTCCAGTAAGCTCTTGACATACTGACCCTGTGACAGAAAAGTCTGGCCATAATCCATCCAGACTTCCAGACCCAAACAATAGTGTAGCTCTCCAAGGTCTTTCATCTCGAAGACCTGTGACATCTACTCTTTGATTTCTTCAACGAGTTCATCTACATTTCTTGTAATGATAGTATCATCTACATATAAAGAAATCAAAACAATTCGCCCCTCTTTGTCAAACATGGTGTACAAATTAGGGTCATCCTTGCTTCTTTTATAACTATGTTGTAGGAAAAATGAATCAATTTTGTCATACCCTGACCTGGGTGCCTGTTTTAGTCCATACAATGCTTTCTCCAATCTATAGACTAAATGTTCTTCCCCCTATTTAACAAACCCCTCAGGTTTCACTAAATACACTTCTTCTTTTTTCGCCATTTAAGAATGCAGAATTCACATCTAGTTGTTGTATTGCCCAATGATGTTTGGTAGATGAAGAAATTAACATTCTGAGTGTGTTTAATTTAGCTACAGGGGCAAAGGTTTCCTCATAATCAATACCTTCTTTCTGTGAATACACCTCTGCAACCAGCCTAGCTTTATATTTGTCTATACTCCCATCTGATTTAAATTTA
Source organism: Pinus taeda (assembly GCA_000404065.3). Taxonomy (NCBI): domain Eukaryota; kingdom Viridiplantae; phylum Streptophyta; class Pinopsida; order Pinales; family Pinaceae; genus Pinus; species Pinus taeda. The sequence goes on along the minus strand of APFE030943709.1, from coordinate 56,320 downwards.
TGCATGTATAACCACCTACAAACTATAGGTTGTTTTCCTTCAGTTAATTCAACTAGATACCAGGTTTTGTTTTTAAGTATTGATTCATATTCCTCTTCCATGGCTACCCTCCATTCACTATATTGACTAGCTTCTTTATAACTAGAGGGCTCAACAACACTTAACATACCAGTTATAAAATAATTCTCCCTATAACTTGCTAGGAATTGAGCTTGCCTACCTGATATCTTGAGTGGTGGAGTGGTTTCAAACCTATTCTGATCTCCCATTTGTGGATTGGTTTCAAACCTGATTTGATCAACCATTTCTTCCTTCTCTTGCTACTGTTGTTGCTACTCACCAGCCCCTGTTTCATCACCTTCTTCTGACAGTAAAGGCACATGCCATTCTTCATCACTGTGAACAGGGTTCCCATCATCTACTTGTTCATGAAATACCACATCTCTACTTGCACACACCTTGTGAGTGGAAGGATTAAACAACTTAAAAGCCTTAAACTCACTGCAGTATCCAACAAAAGTACACTTAATGGTTTTTGAATCTAACTTCTTCATATATTCTTTTGGGACATGAGAAAAAGACTTACATCCAAAGACTCTAAGATGAATTAATACAAGCTTGAAGCCAAACAATTCTTCGAAAGGAGTTTTATAATCCAAACACTTAGTAGGACTCCTATTCTTAAGATACACTGTAGTGTTTACAACTTCTGCCCAAAAACCATTGGTCAGATTCTTACCTTTCAACATACTATGGGCACACTCCACGAGGGTTCTGTTTTTGCTTTCCCCAACCCCATTTCTCTAAGGAGTGTAAGGTGTTGTGAACTATTGTTGTATTCCGTGTTCTTTGCAGTATTTGATGAAGTCACTGTTAGTTCCTTGATCTACCTCAGGTTGAAGAAAGGCAGGTCTAGGGTAACATCATACCACGCTTAACCTGGTAGCTAGCCCTACCAGGTCAGGAGAGGGCTCTCTCCTTGTCAATCTCAATTAGAATATTGGAAATTAGGGCTTGAGATGACTGAAATGAATGTTGATTTTAGGCTAGGTATAATAGATTAGGGTTTCTGGTTTGATTTTAGGTCTTGGTTGCTGGATCAATTGGAGAAGGCAGATTGGGTCCGGGAAATCAACTCAGGGATACAGTCATGTTCTGTGGGGCGAGGTAGACAAGAATTTATGTACTAACAATGGATTAAGATGGTAGTTTAGACAACTAAGGAGTTGAGGAGGGCATAAAGAAACTGTGAATCCTCTTCAAACAGTTCAAAACATTGAAAACTAAATGCAATCCCAAGACAAAGCACTGTAACTTAGTGTATTTTGTCTATTCACCTTGATTCATTTAGTTTAGAAGAGAGAGAGAGATTTAGATACATATAAAACATCAAAAAAAATCATTACAAAGAAGAAACAATACATAAACTCACTATCATAAGAATCCCACAAAAATCGCTGTAAAACTTGGTTTTATTCCTTTCCAAACTACTGAGACAAAATGTTCAATGAGTCCAACACTTCTGCCAAAGTCAAACATTTACAAATGACTAAGAGAAAACATAATATAGGCATCAAAAAACTCATTCTAATCATTAGGGGTCGAATCCATGAGTCAAGGAGCTGTTTCAACTACATCTAAACTAGGAACAAGAAAATAGGCAATGGAACAGCTTGCCTCTAAAACCAAGGAAACTTATACATTCATTTTTAAACCACTTTTCATTGATGTATCTACCTCCTCAAGTCATTTTTCATCAAATTTACATCACATTACATCATTTACCATGCATACATTTACCAAGAAAAGAAGAAAAGTCAACCATTGAAGAAATTGGGCGAAATTTTGAGTTTTAGGAAAAATTGACAAAAATTAGCCTAATGCGCAGTGCCCTAAGCCTGATGCGCAGCACCGCTTCAAGGCTACTTTTGGAGGCCTTCCGCTCATCCAAATCAGGCCCAAGATAGCTTGCTAGAAATCCCTACCTATCTAGTGTCTGGAACACTTTGAATTTTTTGATTTGGAGGTCATTTTCCCCCTCAAAAGTGGATTCTCCCAAGACTGGTTCCTGTGTGTCCAAAAAGTCGCAGAGAGGGCACTTTTTGAGTTTTTTTGTCCTTTTGGTGGCCAAGATATCCTCCAAATTTGATGAAATTTTCTGGGATTGGTTGTTTTTTCATGCTTAATCCAAAACTACAAGCCATTTGGCAAAGGAGTGAGCCAATCCAATGCACAACGCTAGTGGTGCCGCACATCAGCTAGAGTTTCCTATGTTGCAAAATTTGATGCGCAAAGCCATTGATTTGATGCACATCACCCTTTTTCAGACCAATTTTGGAGGCCTTAATGGTGTCCAAATTGGGTGTAGGATAGCACGTTGGAAATATTATTTATTATACTTTCCAAAACATCTTGAATTTTTCAATTTGGAGTTCATTTGCCCTGTCAAAATTCAAATCTCCCAAGACTGGTCAAAATGTGCAAAATGAGGCTGCCTAAATGCAGAGTGTTGTTGCAGTAAACGTTTGAAGATATTTTTCAACTCCAAATTGAGCTCATGATAGATCATTGGAAATATCTTTGTGTCTATCTAGAATTTCACTCATTAAGAAAGTCATTTGACCAACCAAGCTAGGAGTAATCTTGATTTTTCCAAGGCCACTCCAGAGGTGCAACAACCCTCGTGAGGCAACTTTATTTTTGACATTTCTCTTAAACCATGACACCTGTGTAAGTGAAGGAGGTTTTTCTTCCTTAGCCTATTATGGAAACAAACCTCTCTCACGTTTTCCAAATGCATTTTTTCTTTCTCAGAAACATCATTTGAGTAAAACCTATCCCGATGTGTGGAACAGGGGATTTGTCGAAATGAAGTGAAATGAAGGGGATAAGGGGCTTCTAAATTCTTGAGAAAGTTTTGGGAAGTAGGGAGGGATGTTAGAAAGCAAGGGAAAGTGAAATTTCAAATGTTGAGTGAGGGGAAGGGGTTCAAAAGGGAAAAACACAGGCTTAGCGTAGAAAATTGTCAAATTGTAGCAAGAAGCTAGGGTTTGTGGGAAAATGATGAATTTGAGGGATATCAGTGATGGGCAGTGCTTAAGAAGGTACATTAAGGATAGGGGAAGGGGAATGAACATCAGGATATAAGTTTTGTTGATGATTTGACCATCCAAGAGAAATTACCTTCAAAACCCTAGGAGAGGGAAATGAGCCTTACCCAGTACAACTGAAACATGAACAAGGTGTAAAATGACCCATGGGAACTTGAAATGACGATGACCACTCTTTGAATGATGGCATACTCAGCTGAATCGGGACATGGACCTTCATTTGGACAACTTTGAAAGGAGTGAAAACAAACCCTAGACCTAATACCTAGTGACCAAATTTTACTTGAAGACTCACTAAAATGACAAAATTTGACTTTGAAATTCTAAAACCACTTTGTAAGAGCATATTTGATCACTGATTGAAGGCTTCAAAGGCTGACACTAACATTGGCTCCATTGGGGATGTTAGCTCCTTGGAGGTGCCAAGAACACCGTAGACCAAGTAGCCTTATCCATTGGGCATGGAGTCAAAAACACAAACTGAAATGGATGACTGAAAACTGATGACTCAAAGACACAAAATAACTTGAACTAACTCAGTACTAAAACACAACTGAAAAAATAGAAAATATGCTCAAAATGGAGCTTATTCAATAAAACATACTCTAACTCTTCCAGTCATCACTTGATCAAGTGAAATGAAACAACCAATGAAACCAAGTAAGCATTCTGGCTGTTGTTTGAATTCTCTGTGAGTGCTTGCTTATGAACAATAAGAGAGAAGTACTGAAATGTAACTCCCATGAAAACTTGTAAACAAATCTGTTGAAAAATATGGAGTCTCTATCTGACTCCAAAAATACTGCGTAAGGATCTTGAAATTCATGTGCACTAGGGCTTAGCTCATCCAATGGATTACTTTTCTTCTCCTCATACCATGAATGCAAAATTTTATCTAAGCTTTGTGACAAGACTCCTGCTGATAATGACAAAGAAACCAGCTATCAGATCAAATTTGTGTCAATACTTGTTTCAAGCTCACAGTTAGCTAATGGAGAAAAGCTTTGACTGTAGACATCATCCAACACATCAGCTATTGGATCATGAAAAACTTGAAAAGACTGTTGCAACCCATTTTTGATTGGTTCTAACGAGATTGCGTGATTTTCTACAGGCTGCTCATCCTTTATTGAAGATGTACTATGCAAATTTCCCTTCAAAAACTGAAATCATTCAAAACAGAATGGTACGGAATCATCTTGCATCATTTGATCATATGTTCTAGCTTCCAAGTCTTCGTTTCCAACCTGACATTCAATGACGTTCAGGGGCTGCAAATCTGGATATGAAAAGTCTTGAACAAGGATTTCATTGCCCTTAAGATGGTCAAGATCAAAACTTAGCGATGGTTGATTTCTGATATCACGAAAGTTGTCTCTGATGATCTAAAATGAAGTAAAACAAAAAGGAAAAGGTTCTTCACTTACTTCAAAATTTGTTGCACTTTCCTCCTCACTTCCATAGCTGATATGTAACGAATGGTCACTATATTCGAGCTTCTTAAAGTGAACTTCCTCCTTCCACAAATTAGCTGTTGATTTATCTGCAAAACTAGCTTCTATTTGGAGGACATAATCATCATCATACTGATCAAACTAAGGCAAATCATCAGTAAAAAACACATCATCAAGCATACATGTCATATCAACAGATCTCTATTCTCCAAGATGATCTATAAAACAATCATTATCAGGTCTATGACAACTGGGATAAGAAAGAAAATGTTTTGGATCAGCCACTTGTTCTTCTTCAATCAGCGAGCCACAGTCTTGAACATCATACTCATTCCTTGTGGTGATCCTTTGCATCATCTCTTCCACTGCACTTACCAAAATTTCGAGCTTTACCTCTAAAGATGTTGATTCCTCTGGATCTATGTTCTTCATCTCTTCTTCCTTCAACTTTGCCCTTCTGATCAACAAATTAGCCTCTACATCTACTGCACTGTTTTGCATCTCTTCAAGTGTTGCAAGGTTTCTTTCTCTCAGCTGAAACTCCATTTCTGGATCAAAGGAATCTGGGTAGTGCAAGAGAGTGGATCCAAGAGGAGGTCTTATATTAGTAGGCATCAAACAATAAACTTGGTTAAATCTGGCAGAAAGCTGTTGTACTGTCTACCCTGGCTGTCTTTTCAGCTGGTTATATTCTTCTAGAATCAAGAAAGGGTTTTGTTTGACCACCCACTTGTCGAGGAAAACTTTGACGAACTGCTGGAAGTCTGAGATGCTTGCATCAAGCAGGGTTTTGAACCAACTCTTGACTTTTCCTTGCAAAAAAAGAGCAAAAAGTCTGATACTGACATCCTCATCATCAACTTCAAAAAGGTCAAGAAAAGACTCAAAATTCAGTACATGTCTCTCAGCAGTGATGTTGTCACATTCACTATCAAATCTTGGTAGATATAGGTAATGATTTTTAGGGAAAGCATGGGATATAGGAGGTAAAATCAGAGGTTTGTATCTATCTGGAATTTTACAAGGTATAGGAATATGTACAGAAGGTGTAGAATCAGTCTTGGTCTCTTTAGGCTCATCAATTTGAAGATGGTCATCACAAGATTCAGAAGAAGGGTCTCGAGCAAGATCAAAGGCATGCACATATTTTGTATCCACAATCTTCAAAGGGAAAGAATCAAATTCAAATCTAGGATCTTTCCTCAAATACAATATACTTTGTAAAACCTTTTTGACATTCTCGAGAAAAGAGAAGAAATAATTTATAACGAAGAACCTAATGTCTTGGATGAAATTCCAACTTGAATACCTGATCTTTCCATATTGTCCTTTCATGTTTTTGCTGGTCGAGTTCATCCTCCAGTGGAGTCCTTGGATCTGAACTTGAAATTGATTTGGAGTCGCCAAGTGAATGATTTCATCCTTCTGGTGTCTGATCATTGTCCACCATCAACAATCAGATCTAAACTTGCTACATTTTATTGACAAACATAAAACTACGTTCCCCAGTATGGTCACCACTATGTTAGTGCCTTGATCTACCTCAGGCTGAAGGAAGGCAGGTCTAGGGTAACACCATACCATGCTTAACCAGGTAGCTAGCCCTAGTAGGTTAGGAGAGGGCTCTCCCCTTGTAAATTTCAATTAGAATATTGGAAATTAGGGCTCGAGATGATTGAAATGAATGCTGATTTTAGGCTAGGTATAGTAGATTAGGTTTTCTGGTTTGATTTTAGGTTTTGCTTGCTGGATCAATTGGAGAAGGCAAATTGGGGCCAGGATATGAACTCTGGGATACAATCATGTTCTGTGGGGTGAGGTAGGCAAGTGTTTATGTACTAGCAATGAATTAAGATGGTAGTTTAGACAACTGAGGAGTTGAGGAGGACATAAGGAAACTATGAATCATCTTCAAACAGTTGAAAACATTGAAAACTAAATGCAATCCCAAGACAAAGCACTGTAACTTAGTGTATTTTATCTATTCACCTTGATTCATTTAGTTTAGAAGAGACAGAGAGATTTAGATACATATAAAACATCAGAAAAACTCATTACAAAGAAGAAACAATACATAAACTCACTGTCACAAGAATCCCACAAAAATTGTTGTAAAACCTGGTTTTATTCCTTGCCAAACTGCTAATACAAAATGTTCAATGAGTCCAACACTTCTTCCAAAGTCCAATATTTACAAATGACTAAGAGAAAACATAATATAGGAATCAAAAAACTCATGCTAGTCATTAGGGATCAAATCCATGAGTCAATGAGCTGTTTCAACTACATCTAAATTAGGAACAAGAAAATAGGCAGTGGAACAGCTTGCCTCTAAAACCAAGGAAACTGATACATTTAGTTTTAAACCACTTTTCATTGATGTATCTACCCCCTCAAGTCATTTTTCATCAAATTTACATCACATTATATCATTTACCACACATACATTTACCAAGAAAAGAAGAAAAGTCAACCATTGAAGAAACTGGGTGAAATTTTGAGTTTTAGGCTACTTTTGGACGCCTTCCACTCATCCAAATCAGGCCCAAGATAACATGTTGGAAATCCCTACTTGTCTAGTTTCTAGAAAAAGTTTAATTTTCTGATTTGGGGGTCATTTTACCTCTCAAAAGTGGATTCTCCCAAGACTGGTTCCTGTGTGTCCAAAAAGTGGCAGAGAGGGTACTTTTTGAGTGTTTTTTATCTTTTTGGTGGCCAAGATATCCTCCAAATTTGATCAAATTTTCTGGGTTTGGTTTTTTTTTCATGCTGAATCAAAAACTACAAGCCATTTGGAAAACAAGTGAGCCAATCCAATGCACCGGCACTGCGCATCAGCTGAAATTGCCTGTGTTGCAAAATTTGATGCGGAGCGCACTGATTTGATGCACAACGCCCTTTTGCAGACTGATTTCAGAGGCCTTCCCAGTGTCCAAATTGGGTTTAGGATAGCGTGTTGGAAATATTATTGAGTATAATTTCCAAAACATCTTGAATTTTTAAATTTGGAGTTTATTTTCCCTTTCAAAAGTCAAATCTCCCAAGACTGGTCAAAATGTGCAAAATGAGGCTGCCTAAATGTAAAGTGTTGTTGTAGTCAACTTTTGAAGCTCTTCCTCAGCTCCAAATTGATCTCATGATAGCTCCCTAGAAATATATTTGTGTCTATTTATCATTTCAATCGTCAAACAAGTCATTTGGCCGACTGAGCTAGGAGTAATCTTGATTTTTCCAAGGCCACTCCAGAGGTGCAACAACCCTCCTGAGGCAACTTTATTTTTGAAATTTCTCTAAAACCATCACACCTGTGTAAAACGTGAATGAGGTTTTTCTTCCTTGTCCTATTATGGACAAAAACCTCTCTCACGTTTTCTAAATTCATTTTTTCTTGCTCAGAAACATCATTTGAGTGAAACCTATCTCAATGTGTGGAACAGGGGATTTGTCGAAATGAAGTGAAATGAAGGGGATAAGGGACTTATAAATTATTGATAACTTTTTGGGAAGTAGGGATGGATGTTAGGAAGTAGGGGAAATTGAAATTTCAAATGTTGAGTGAGGGGAAGGGGTTCATAAGGGAAAAACACAGGCCTAGCCTAGAAAATTGTCAAATTGTAGCAAGAAGCTAGGGTTTGTGGGAAAATGATGAATTTGAGGGATATCAGTGATGGGAAGTGCTTAATAAGGTACATTAAATATAGGGGAAGGTGAATGAGCATCAGGATACAAGTTTTGTTGATGATTTGACCATCCAAGAGAAATTACCTTCAAAACCCTAGGAGAGGGAAACGGGCCTTACCCAATACAGCTAAAACATGAACAAGGTGTAAAATGACCCATGGGAACCTGAAATGATGATGACAAATCTCTGAATGATGGTACACTCAGCTGAATGGTGACATGGACCGACATTTGGATAATTTTGAAAGGAGTGAAAACAAACCCTAGACCTAATACCTAGTGACCAAATTTTACTTGAAGACTCACTGAAATGACAAAATTTGACTTTGACATTCTAAAACCACTTTGTAAGAGCATATTTGATCACTAACAGAAGACTTCAAAGGCTAACACTAACAGTCATCCTTCTTGAATTCTCCACCTTGGTCTGAGCAAAGAATTTTGATGAACTTTCTTGTTTACTTCTCAATCATACTTATGAATTTCTTGAAGTATTCGAAAGCATGAATTTTCTGCGTGAGGAAATACACCCAGGTGAACCTTGTACATTCATCAACAAAAACAAGAGAATAGTAAGCCCCTCCTAACGACCTTGTCTACATTGGTCCACATAGATCAATGTGTACAAGTTCAAGTATATCCATCTACTTCCTATCAACAATAGCAGGAAATTCATCTCTATGTAATTTACCAAGGGAACATGCTTCATAGTCAACATGCATACTCTTCAAAACAAGAAGACCATTCACCATACCTTTTTTTCCGAAGAAGTAGTAGGTCACTGAAGGTTATATGCCCAAATCTCTGATGCCAGAGATTCTCTGTAGACATGGCTGATGATGCCAACGCTTGATGTGACACACTTCTAACATCCAGTTTATACAATCCTCCTACACATACACCTGTTGCAATGGACTTCATCTGATTCAACATGTCTTTAATTACACAATAAGATTTAAAGAACTCTACCTTAAGATCCTAATCTATTATTCTAGATACATAAATCAGGTTCTTTTTTATCCCAGGTATATACATAACATCATGAATATGCCTAATGTTTCCATCAGGTAGTACGACAGGGACATCACCATATCCCTTGATTTCATACCCTGTATCGTCTCCAAGGTAGACCTTCGTACTAGTGTTAGATTATCTAAAAATTTTAAACCATTGCCTCTTCCCTGTCATATGGGAGGAGGCTCCTGAGTCCACGAACCAGATTTATGCTTCATCCTCCTTATTTGACAGCGCAGATTCTGATACGAACAATCTGATATTTGAATTCTGATCTGCATCAACTAGATGGTCTGCATGCTTCTTATGTCTTTGTTGACCTTCATCAAACTTCTTCTTCTAACAATGTTTATCCATATGACCAAATTTACTGCAATAAAAACATTTTGGTCATGAATCACTTCTGTTTGGAAACATACCTTTCTTTGTGGGGCTCCTCTGCTTTTGTGTGCAACATTTTTCTTTCCTCTGAAGGGATTCTTCTTTGCCATTAGGGAAAGATCTGAGCTCTAGGGTTTCAGGGTCATCCACATTTCCTCCTCCTGCATTAGGATCCATGTCAATTCTTCAAACTTGGGGGATTTTTCTCTCGCATTCAACCCAATGATAAACATCTAATAGTCATCAGTCATACCATTCATGGTAATTGTGACCAAATCAATATCTAATATTATTTCACCAATGTCACCCAGCTTATTCTTAAGCTCCTTGATACGAGAGATGAACATTGCTACTGATTCATTATCCTCCATTTTAATGGAGATAATCTTTCTCTTTAGAAATAGTTGGTGATTTGTGTTCTTGATCTCGTACAATTCTTTGAGAGTTGTTTAGATGTCTGTTGCAACTTTAAATTCTCGAATATGAGGAATAATACAATCTTTCACAAACAATTTGAGCAACACCTTTGCCTTGTTCTCCCTCTTTTCCTAGTCCTAGATTGTTGTTGTTGTTCCACCCGTGGCTAGGGTTGGCTTCAACTCATCACCGGTTGCAATCGCCCATGTGTTTTGCCCCTCCAACAAGGTGTGCAACTTAAATTTCCAATTAGAGTAATTGGAACCGTCGAGCTTATTGCTCTCGTTCAGATAAGCCTCTGTCATCTGATTGTTCATCTTGACAACAAAAAAACGACCTCTAGCAAAAAAAAACCAGATCTATCCCAGATCCGAAGAGTAATCTCAAAATGCAAGCTTGAGATTCAAATTAAAAAAGAATGCCCCAATTGATATTTTTTTTAAAACAAGAGCCCCTTTGTTGTTAAAAAAAAAAAAAACAACATCCTTTTAAAAAAAAACTCTTCCCTTTTCAAATGAATGTGACCAGCATTAATAATCCAAAAACATTTAAAAAGATGTTATCATACATGGACGCCCTTAGATTTGGCTCAGCGCACCATTCACTCTCAAAATTCTTGAGAAGATCTTTCTCAGCACGTAGCTCTTCCACAGAATGCAGTCTCCCAAGTGCTCTTATTTAGTCACATCCAACACTATTGGCCCCTTCAATCCACCGCAGACTCCACCGCTCGGCCTCCCAGCACACAGTCTCCACACGACTTGACCTCCAAGCACACAGTCTCCACACGGCATGGCCTCCACAATCAGACCTCTCTCTCCACACAGGTATGCTACACCGCCTCTCAGCTTCCACTTAGCTCAACACGCAAAAAACAGGTGGAGCCACACTAGGAGTAGCACACAACACTTTGAGAATAGTTTGCCTTCACGCTTCCTCTGTAGCAGATAACATTCACCCTTCACCTCCACTACGATCTCCTTCCAACGACAAAACCACCCACAAATCCTTCATTTCTCGGACATATCTCCTCCAGCAACTCAAACAATGCTACTCTCTCTGCAAATCTCCTCCTCAAAGGACATTGCTACCCACCGTTCCTTCACTTTTGCAATTGTGGGTTCAGGCAATTGTAGATTTGTGTAACACCAACATCAGCAGCACCTCGACAAACCTCTAGCTGAATAAATTATCCGAAGAGCTCGCTACTACAATATGACCTTGCATTCTAAAATGAAATGATTTTCTGCTTCCACCTTTTCGGAAGAAAAAAAAATATACATACTCTTTCTTCCCACTCTTTTAACTTTTTCCAACACCCTGTTTCACTATGGAGTTGATGAGAAGAATTAGTCCTTAACTAAAGCATATATATATATATATATATATATATATATATATATAATATATATATAAGATATATATATATATATATATATATATAAATATATATAGATATAGATATATATATATATAATATATATATATATATATATTATATATATATATAATATATAATATATATATATATATATATAATATATATATATAAATATATATATAATTTGTTTATATTAAATATATAACCTGCCTTGCTTTTAATTCCATTTAAAATTTCAAGTTTTCATTCAAAAAAATATTGACATATAATATTATTCATTAACAACACGGTGCCTGTCTCAATCTAGGCAACATGCGCTTGAAAAAACAATGCATTGACACCACGTCACCACCATTTCCTTCCCCATTTTTAATAGCTAAGAGTTTGTGCGCAGAACATCAATTGATCTCCTCTTCGCTTTTCCCCCTTTCAAGTTATGATGTCATCTCCCTTGTTTTATTTTCCACTTTCTTTGCTTCTCTGCATCATTTCCTATACCTCTGACACATTTCACGATGATCGACAATTGCTACTAGCATTCAGGTCACTCATCACCCGCAATGCTAATCAATCCATGGCCGATTGGAGTTACGTTGTTCCCTTGTGCAACTGGACTGCGGTTACATGCATCCACTGCCATCCATTTGGTAGAGTGATCATGCTCAACCTCAGTGCCATGGATCTACAAGGCACATTTCTCCTTCCCTTGCCCATTTTTCACTTCTCCACTCCCTCGACCTTTCTCACAATGTGCTCCACGGTCATATCCCGCCTCAATTGGGACATCTCTTTTGTTTGAGAACTCTTTCCCTGCGTTTCAATCAGTTGGAAGGAAGTATCCCCCTGGAGTTAGGTTCCCTTAAACAATTGCAGTTCCTTTACTTGGGTGCAAACAGACTCACAGGTATTATTCCCTCTTTCATAGCAAACCTTTTAGAATTGAATCTTTTAGCAGTAGCAAGAAATAGTCTCAGTGGTGCCATTCCACCACAGTTGCCTTTGCTCCCTAATCTTAAAACTCTGTATATATTTGAAAATGAATTGTCTAGTACCATTCCAATTTCTTTGTCAAATATCTCCACCTTATCTTCTTTGGATATCTCATCCAACAAACTCATTGGCACCCTTCCACAAGAATTATGCCTGCTAACTAATCTAAAAACACTTTATCTCTTTGAAAATAAGTTGTTTGGCTCCATTCCCATTTCTTTCTCAAATCGTTTGGCTCTAATTGTTGAAAATAGCAACAAGAAATGCTAAAGATAACATTGCTAAAGATAGCATTTCAGGATATTCCAATTTTAATTTGTCCTTGAATTAAAATTGAGAATGAAAATTTGAATTTAGTCTCACCAGCTATTTGAAAAATAATTAATTATTTCATCTTGAGTTAATTAGTTGGAGAAATTCAAACATGAAGTCTTTGTGAAGTAATGCAACAGTTATCCCTTTGATTGAGGAAGTTATCCCTTAATTAAGGAGATAAGGATGAGTTGTGTTTGAGTTGTAATTAGTTAGCTCAGTTAACAATTCCAGTTAGATTAGTTCCAAATAGTTTGTGGAACTGATTGTGAGTTCAGTCAGTTAATGCATGCATGCATGCAACTAGTGTACTCCAAATAACTGAATATTCTCTCATAAATAACTCATGCATGTCAGTTCAGACAAAGATCCAATTGACATTAAAGGCAGGGACAATGTACTATCAGTTGCAAGAATTTTCCTATAATAAAGTCTCTTGCATGCAGAAGGAATTCATTCCTTGAGATTTGCGTAGTTTTACAATGTGTTGGAGTAGTGTGTGAGATCAGTGTCACACAAATTTACAGTAGGAACACCCAGGGAAAACAACGCAAGGAAATAGGAGGCTTGGAGGACAAAGGGAAAGGCATATGTGTTGTCTATTCTATGTATGAGCAGTGAGAGGGATTTTACTGAGAGCTGGATAGCTGTGAGAGCTAAAGCTTTGTGTAATCCTGTGATATTTCCACTTGTATGATAATATAGATAGCTAGGTTTTTAGCTGAGGCTTTCCCCAGAGTATTCTTCTATGTTTCATGTGTGATTGATTCTTCTTCTTTGTTATATGTTTTATGTTTGATCTTGCTCAAAATCGATTAAGCTTCTGCAAGTTTGATTGTAGAAGTAGATTAAGTATTTTGCTCTAGTACATTTCATAATCAGATTAATCTACAGTAAGAATTTCTACATGGTATCAGAGCAAAGGTGATCAGAGCTATGAACATCATACAGAGAAGGGAAAATTTGAAGTTTGAAGTTCTTGATTATAGGTACAAAATCGAATTCTTATCACACCTCAAATTTCACCAATGGCGTTCAATGGCTTGAGACTCGATTATGCATTGGATGGAAACTCGAATTACATAGCATGTAAGGATTGCATGGAAGCGGTATTAGAAGTTGAAGGATTTCATTGATCAAGAAATCCCCAAGCCAGCAACAACTAATGCCCAAGAATTGGCAGAATGGAAGAAGTGTGTGGCGAAGGCAAGGAGGATTCTTCTGGAGGGAGTTAGAGACCATATTGTCTCGAGTCTCCATGGGAAGGAGACTCCATTTTCAATGTGGAAGACATTGAAGGACCTATATCAGAATAGTAGTGACCAGAGGAAACTGGTGCTCAAGGACAAGCTTTGGAAAATCATGTGTGAAAAGGGTGACACTATTTCTACATATCTGAACAAGCTCACCACCTACAGAGATGAGCTTGAAAGTGTAAGAATAATGACAGTCGATGATGATATGGTGAGTCTTGCTCTCCTCAGTCTTCCTAAGAGTTGGCATAGCTACCAGGACTTAGTGAATGGAAGAGAGAAACTGTCGGATTGGAAAAGACTATGGTCAGATCTGATGCGGGAGGAGATCAGGAGGAGCACCATAGATGGTTCTTCATCTAAGCATGATGATGAAGAAAATCTAGCCTTAGCCAGTAGGGCAAGGAAAGGGAAAGGGAAGGCTTCCCATTCCAAATCGAGTTCTTCTCATGGTGGGAAGAATATTGACAAATCTAAAGTGAGATGCTTTAATTGTCATGAGGTGGGCCATTATGCAACTAATTGTCCATTGAAGAATCCAAGAAGGGATCCTCCAAAGGATCAGAAGGTGAGGCACTAGCCTCATAGTTCGAATTGGATTTTACCCTCATCACATGCATGGTTTCATCGATGGTGGGTTGTGTTTGTTACCTGGACAGTGAAGTCTCATTCCACATGACCAGCGATAAGAGTTTATTTAGTACCTTGGAGGAGAACGTCCTCAAGATGTGGATAGAGATGGGTGATGATGGAAAGTACTGTGTTTCAGGTGAAGGCACAGTTGTTTTTCAGAGTGAGCATGGAGCTCTTTTCACCTTGACTAATGTAAAGTATGTGCCTGGACTGAAGAAGAACTTGGTATCGGTCATCATGTTGGAAGACAAAGGCTATGATGTAGTCTTAAGTAAGGGAAAGGCATTCCTGAGACACATAGCCCCAAGTCAGACCAAGAGGATTGGGATTCGAGTGAAGAATCTCACAAGATGGAGGTAGATGACTGTGCTGCATTGAGTTTGAAAGCAGAATTGGTACAAAGCCAAGACATTGGCAAGTTATGGCATAAGCGGCTGTGCCACTTGCATCATGGGGCCTTGAAGATAATGCAGTAGATTTCTATCGGACTTGCAAAAGTTAAACTTGAGCAAGTGGACACATGCAAAGGTTGTACCTTGGGAAAGTACACCAAGTCTTCCTTTCATGATCGAGACACTCGAGCTGAAGCAATCTTGGAGTGAGTTCATACAGATGTGTGTGGACCATTCTTGACAGCCTCCACCATGAAACAAAGGTATTATGTGATTTTCATTGATGATTTTTCTCGTAAATGCTAGATCTATTTCATGAAGAAGAAGGATCAAACCTTCTCAAAGTTTTGTGAGTTCAAAGCTTTGGTTGAGAAAGAATCAGGGAAGAAGATCAGGGCCTTGAGAAGCCACAATGGTGGAGAGTATGTCTCTAAAGAGTTTAAGGAATTTTGTGTAGCGAAAGGAATTAAACAGGAGTCGATGACACCTCATAACCCACAGTAGAATGGGGTGGCCGAGAGAAAGAACAGAACGATTGTGGGGGCAGCTTGGGCAATTCTGCATGACCATGGCCTACCACTTCATTTGTGGGCTAAGGCATGCAACACAATGGTCTATTTGCATAATAGAAGCCCGCATGGCATACTTGGGATGAAGACACCAGAGGAAGCTTTCTCCGGGAAGAGACCAGATGTGGGTCACTTCAGGATCTTTGGCTCATTGGTATATTTCCATGTGACCAAGGATGATCGAAAGAAGCTTGAGCCAACAAAAGAGTTTGGGATACTTGTGGGGTACACTGATACACCCCACAACTATTGAGTGTATTTGCTACCAGTTAGAGGAAATTGGTTCGTAGAGATATTAAGTTTGATGAGCAGAAAGCCATGCTAGTTTCCCTTGAGAGGGAGCTCCAACTACAGGCTATGGAGGAACTTTTGGTTCCTAAGGAGGAGGAGCCTTAGATTGATACGGAGCAGCCGCATGCAAAGGTTCTAGGAGTGGAGACATCCACTCAAGCAGAGTCTTCCACTGATGGGTGAAAGCACACAAGAGAAGCTGAGAGATTGTTGTCGGATGCGAGAGATAATGTGGGAGAACCATCTTCTCAGCACAGATAGAGGAGGTCACCGGATTGGTACACTGGATACATGGCCCTTATTGGGGAATGTGTTGAGACCAAGCCATCTTGCTTTGAGGAAGCAATGCAACAACTAATTTGGGTTGATGCTATGGTGGAGAATTATGACTCCATAGTTCGAAACAATGTTTGGGATGTGGTTCCAAGCCTAGAGAACAAGTCAGTTGCGAGTTCCCATTGGCTTTACAAGGTAAAACAAGCCACTGATGGTAGTGTGGAGAAACATAAGGAAAGATTTGTTGCCCGTGGTTTCTCATAGGTCGAGGGGATCAACTATGATGAGACTTTTGCTCCTGTAGCAAGGTACTCATATATTAGATCGATGTTGGCACTATCAGCACAGATGGGTTGGAAGATCCATCAGATGGACGTGAAGACTGCAAAACTCAATGGAAAGATTGAGGAAGAGGTGTACATTGAGCAGCCGAAAGGTTTTGAGACCTTCGATTGTGAGTCGGATGTGTGCCGACTCAAGAGATCTTTATACGGGCTGAAGCAAGCACCTCGTGCTTGGTACACCAGGATCGACAACTACTTCACCAAGTTGGGCTTCACAAAGAGTGAAGTAGATGGGAACCTGTACCACATCATGGTAGAAGGTAAGCAGCTGATCATTGTTCTTTATGTTGATGATCTCATATTGACATGTGATGATCAGTTGATCATGTCTTGCAAGGAGGACCTTGCAAGAGGGTTCGAGATGAAAGACATGGGTCTCATGCACTACTTTTTAGGCATGGAAGTGTGGCAGAAGGATGGGGAAGTGTTTGTGTCTCAAGGCAAGTATGCCAATGAGATACTCAGGAGATTCCACATGGAGAAGTGCAAGCCCATGCAGACTCCTCTAGCAGGTAATTGGAGGAAGGAGGATGCTACTTCAGGAGAAGTAGTAGATGCTATTGTGTATCGGCAGCTTGTGGATTCACTGATGTACTTAGTGAACACATGACCAAATCTGTGCTATGCGGTGAACCAATTGAGTCAAGCTATGGTTCAACCTACCAAGATGTTTTGGAAGGCGACTAAGAATGTTTTGAGATGCCTCAGAGGCACATCTAAGTTTGGATTATGGTACAGACAGACAGAGGGAGTGAAGCTACAGGGCTTCACAGATGCAGATTGGGCAGGGAGTCCATTAGATCGGAAGAGCACATCAGGGGGAATTTTCAACCTTGGTTCAGCTGCAGTTTCTTGGTATAGCAAGAAACAGAGGTCAGTTGCACTCAACTCAGCGGAGGCTGAATACATGGCTGCAAGTCAGGCAGTATGTGAGGCCATTTGGATGCAGAAAATTCTAGTTGGTTTATTTGATCAGAGGATGGATCCAACTGTGATCTATTGTGATAATCAGAGTTGTATCAAACTCTCTGAGGATCCAGTATTTCATGACAGGTCCAAGCATATCGACATTCAGTATCATCATCTCAAAGACTGTGTGGCGAGGAGGATCATGTTGTTGCAGTATATTTCGACCAAGGAGCAAGATGCTGACATTTTGACTAAGGCATTGTCAAAGTGTAAATTCGAGTTCCATAGAGACATCGGGGTGGCAGATAATCCCTTTCTTGTTGAGAGGGAGTGTTGAAAATAGCAACAAGAAATGCTAAAAATAGCGTTGCTATAGATAGCATTTCAGGATATATTCCAATTTTAATTTGTACTTGAATTAAAATTCGAATTTAGTCTCACCAGTTGTTTGAAAAATAATTAATTAATTCATCTTGAGTTAATTAGTTGGAGAAATTCAAACATGAAGTCTTTGTGAAGTCATGCAACAGTTATCCCTTTGATGGAGGAAGCTATCTCTTAATTAAGGAGATAAGGATGAGTTGTATTTGAGTTGTAATTAGTTAGCTCAGTTAACTGAGTTAAGTCCAGTTAAATTAGTTCCAAACAGTTTGTGGAACTAATTGCGAGTTCAGTCAGTTAATGCATGCATGCATGCAACTAGTGTTCTCCAGATAACTGAATATTCTCTCATAAATAACCAATGGATGTCAGTTCAGAGAAAGACCCAGTTGAGATAAAGACAGGGACATTATACTATCAGTTGGAGGAATTTTCCCATAAAGGAAACTCATCCATGTAGAAGGAATTAACTCCTTCAGGATTGCACAATTATTTCAAAGGTCAGTGTTGTGTGTGAGGTGAGAATCACACAGGTTGCAACTGGAGGACCCAGGAGAAACTGCGCAAGGAAATAGGAGGCTTGGAGGACTGAAGGAAGACATATGTTGTGTCTATTCAGTCTATGAGCAACATTGAGGGATTGTACTGAGAGCTGGATAGCTTGTGAGCTAAAGCTTTGTGTAATCCGGAGATATTTCCACTTGTATATAATAAAAGAGATCGGGGTTTTTAGCTGAGGCTTTCCCCAGAGTATTCTTTTGTGTTCATGTGTGATTGATTTCTCATTCTCTATTATATGTGTTTTATTTTATCTTGCTTAAAATCGATTAAGCTTCCACAAGTTTGATTGTAGAAGTAGATTAAGTATTTTTCTTTAGTACATTGCATAATCAGTTTAATCTACAGTGAGAATTTCTACATGGTATCAGAGGTAGCTGATCCATAGAGAAATTTCTACAGAAGCTGCTAGATAAGGTCGACCTAACTCCACCTGTCAAGCCAGCCTAAAGGTCAAGTGAAGAAGTGTATAAATAGCCCAACTCAACCTAATTTCAAGACACACAATTCAGACAAGAAACTCAACATGAAGAAGTACGAATAAAAGGATAAAAGAAGTGCAAAGAAGGAGCAACAAAGGGAAGTGTGAAGTTTCTTCTTGGAGACTATCTTTTGGGTATAACAAAGGTTACCTTCTCAGCAGTAAGAAGTTAGGGTAGTGAAGTTTCTTTTGGGGTAGTGAAGTTTCCTTTGGACCAGCGAAATGACTTTCTTCAGGGGAAGCAAGAAAGTATTATTCTGGGAAGGTCAAAGAAAATACCTAGAGACCGAGATTCTTTAGGGTGTAGTTGAGAAGGAGCAGTGAAAGGCATAGAGACCGAGTTTCTCTAGAAGGAATTGAGGAGAGCAGTTCAAGATCAAGAAGAAAGGCGAAGGAAGGAAGAGGCAGAGCATGAAGGTCAGTGACAAGGTTCTTGGAAGGACACTAGAGTCAAGGGTCCATGTCAAGGTCTTGGTACTTATCAATTAAAGATCTAGAAGAAGAATTTTGATCAGGTTTTCCTGTCAAGAAGTGAGAGGTTTTGGCCCTGGCTGGAGAAGCCTACATACTGTGTCACTTGTCTTTTATTATGCGTTTTGGTAATTGTATTGATGAAAGAAAGAACACATTAATAAGATAACCAAGAAAAGACTATAAGATATAAAGTAAAAGTGCATCACAAGCAATTATCAAGCAGAGAAATTGTTAACTTTGAATGCCCTAGATTTCTCAAAACCCCCCTCATGGCTTCCCCTAGACATTGGGATCCATGTTGGTCGCTCTCTTTTTTAATGTTAGCAATATATTAAATAAAAATGAATATTTACATTAAATGAGCTATATAAAAATAATCGTGTGAGCCATCCCAACAGACTCAGTTTTAATTACAATTATAAGTCTTGGGGTGTAAAAAGGGGTGTTATACCTTGGTTTTCCACGTCACATCTTCAATAATACCCTTTAAATCTTCAACCCATAAGAAAAATAGTTGTCCCCAAAGTTTGCAGCTAGATGATTTGGATGCATGTAGATTTCAATAACAATTGCAGATAAGTTGTTGGCTCTTTTTTTGCTTTCTTTTTACCTTCAAAACATGTAAAATTGACTTATGATTGATTCTTTTTTGTTCCTTATAAACTAAATATAGAGATTTGTTTGCCTCCAAAACATGTAGAATGACTTACATTTGGTGCCAGGGGTGCATTTATGTATGAATCCAATTACGGTGGGGTTCATTTTATTTATTTTTTGTGTTTTTTACTTTCTTCATTGATCAAGTTGCCCCAAAACAAGTGCATGTTCTATGTTGCTTGATGCCCATATTTGAGACATGTTAAATGCCCAATATACATGAGATTCCCCTTTGAAATGAGGGTTTTTTAGGATGTTCTTTACTGAACATATGATGCTCCTTGTGTTGAAAGATACCCTTGGCCAATTGGGGCATCCTTGTCATGTCCTCATGGGGTAACACAAGAGAAACATATATGTGCTTCATTGTCAATCACCAATAAGTTTCTTGTCAAGGAAAACATATGAAAGATATTATTATAAGCATCATTCTAATTGCAGCAAGATAGAGCATACGATTTGCCACATTTGAAGAGATTATGTCCCCAAAGCTACAACCAATGCTTAATAAGATTCATGCAATCCTCTAAGAAGAATCATCACAACATCTTAATATATGATTCTAAATTGACATGTAACTAATTATTCAATGATCCAACAAGTTTTTGAGACGTGAGAGTGTGGGAGCAGAGAAACATACACGGGGATGTGCAAATACACCCCAAGTTTTAAGAAAATTCATGGGGATAAGAGATATTAGGGTCCCTATTATAGGGGGGCCCGTCTTTAAAAAAATAAGAAATCCCAAATAACAATTCATCCCATGTAAATTCCTCATTGTGTAATTAATTCCATATATATATATATATATGACAAAAATCATGGGGAGATGCCCCAACACTCCACTTTTCAAGGGCGGTGCCCATAAGTCCTCCATTTTTTAAAATGTGTCCCATGCATTGGTGAAACATTTCACTGTGCATTTTTCGAAGTTTTGTAAAATGGGGAGTATGGAGAAACATTTCACTAAACACCCCCCTCACAATCTTGAGGGACTAGGAAGTGTGGGAGACACACTCCTAATCTTGAGGGGTTGGGAAGTGTGGGGGACACACTCTGAAACTTGTGAGATGTGTCCTCATGGAACATTGCAATTACTCGATTTTTTTTTTTTGGACAAAATCATGTGGAGATGCGCCAACACCCCACTTTTCGAGAGCGGTTCCCATAAGCCCTCCATTTTGTAAAATGTGTCCCATGCATTGGTGAAACATTTCACTGTGCATTTTTCCAAGTTCCTTAAAATGGAGAGTATGGAGAAACATTTCGATAAACACCCCCATCCCCAATCTTGAGGGATTGAGAAGTGTGGGGGGAACACCCTCCCAACCCTGTGAGTTGTGTCCTCATAGAACATTGCAATTACGCTATGAGAGATTACAAATTGTATAAAATACAATCCTATACTCTCGAACTCAAAACTCCATTTGACACAATTTCTTTCAAACAAAGTCCAGTATTAACATGTCAATTAGGTTTACCTCGAGTGGTTGGGAGGAATGTTTGTTATCCTTCCACCCACATTTAATTCCTCAACCTTGTGAAATGTGTCCTTATGGAACATTGCAATTACGCCATGATGGATTACAAATTGAATAAAATACAATCCTATACTCTCCAAAGCATAACTTCATTTTATAGAATTCCCTTCTCAAATAAAGTTCAGTATGTCCAATATTAACATGTCAACTAGGTTTCTCGAATGATTAGGAGAATCGCTTGTTATCCTCTACATCCACATTCAATTGCCACATGACATGTTGAATTCATAATAAATAACAAGCAATTTCCACATGACATGTTGAATTCATAAAAAATATATTATCATTATGACTTTTAACTTTCATTATCTACCTCAAAAATAAAATCCCATTTCCCTAACTCACTACACATAACACATACATAAGTGACATGTTGAAATATATTCATTCACACACACAATGGAAACGAAATCTAAATCTCAAACAACACACATAAGAACAAAATATTTACAAGAAAGGTAATATTCAACATTTTTTTTTTTAATTTTCTAACACTTAACATAATAAAAAAACAAACAATCTTTCCACTAACACATCAATTTGTCTAAGCGCACAAATATGAATAATCACTTCATCTTCCAATGCCCTCTTTACTCTTTATTGTGAAAAATTAGCAAAGGAAAAATACGTAGTGCAAAAAAACATTTGCAATATTTTCTCCATCTCAACAATTGTTTAGGAAGGGAAATCAAGATTGATCTAAATTAAAAAAGGCGACAGCTTTAGGAGATTCTTTAGGGTGAATATTATTCCTACATACATGCTTGTTTGGACATGGAGGTGTATAAACATGTTACTAATTTTTTGGGCCAAATCTTAATTTTTATTGTTTAAAATGAGTTTTTGATTGTAAATATAGATTCATCACTTTGAAATTAATTGTAAATATGGATTCAATACTCTGAAAATCCCCTCATACATTACAATTGTGGAGAATTTTCAACCCAAAATCGTGATTCTAAAAATTCCTTCCAGATTTTTTAGCTCATGGAATTTTTCAGGGGTTTTACATCTCCACACATGTAAATATAACACATTTGTTTTTTGTTGATGACATTTTAACTTTTGGCATCATCTCTGGATCCTAGTTGTCCACTCTACATCAGATATTTATCAGGTATGGTGCAACAACAGGGTTAACAAATGGCAGCAAATAAGTTCTTTACTACTCAGTTGGAAACAAGATGGATATCGATTACATCGCTGCTATATTTGGAGTTCAAAAAGCACCTCTAGAGGCAGGATTTCCCTATCTGGGCTTCCCGCTCAGGCCCAATTTCTATGGAGTAAGAGACTGGATGTGGCTAGTTGACAAATACAAGAAGAAATTGAGCACATGGACAAACATAGTTCTCTCCTAGGGGGCAGATACATACTTACACAAGCTGTCTTGCAACAAATCATTGTGTACTAGTCACATCTCTATCTCATCCCATCCACCATTGCCAACAAGATTAAGGCAATCACATCTCATTTTCTCTGGTCTGGGACTAGGACTGCTTCGAAATACCATTTTTGCAAATGGAGCACACTAATCATCCCCAAGGAGCTTGGGGGATGGGGCTTGCTAGATCATTCTGGAGGGCGTTGCATGGGAGAGGGATTTGGTAGGATATTCTGGACAAATATATGAAGGAATATAACATTGAATCCTTATATAGAGACACAAGACAACACAAAACTAGAGGATCGATGATATGTAGATATTTTATAAAAATCATTGATTAGTGGCGAATGGGCATGGCATGGGAATTTGGCAATGGACAGAAGATTCTTATTGGCACAAATAAAATAAAGGGTGCAAATGTTGGTACACATATTGGCAGACATACAATAACACTTCTAAATCACAGAGGATATATCTATTTGAACCAGATGATCAAAGAATGGAAGGCAGGATGCTCGATTTAGAAAGATGCGGCAGATTTGAACTTGGATGGCTCAAGTGCTAAGGAATGGAAAACATATGTAAAGAACTTGAGCCTTGCATGTTTGTGTTACAACGGAAGTGGAGACTGCATAAACTGGGCTGGGAGAATAGTTCAAAACATGCTCATCGTGGCGGAAACATACAAATCATTGTCAGCACGGATTTACAATCCACAGGAACTGTCATGGTTCTCCAAAATCTGGAAGTGGCAGGTTCGCATCAAAATCATCCTATTCTCATGGCTATCGTGGAGGAATAAGATACTTACATGGGACAACCTATTGAAAAGGGGCCACTCGGGTTCGGGTTACTATATATTCTGCAGGGCAACCTTTGAATCTGTCAATCACATATTCTTTACATGTCCAATCACCAATGCGATTTGGGAATGCATATCATCTGCTCACCAGATCCCATACAAGAGAACCAACAACCTTGAAGATTGCATAATTAATTGGAACACTGTTACAAAAAATTACAAGGAGCTACCCCTCTACATCATTTGGGAAACAACCATTAATTGTTTGAAGGAAAGCAATATAACATCAGCTAGATTTGTCACAAGGTAACAAAATGGATACATGCTATCACATAGAAGATCGTTTACACATGTGATCTTTCCCATTTGAGTCCTTCATTGATCAGTCTCCCAACTGGATTTTTCGATGGAGCTGCACAACTGGGTGGATGTGGATGTCGCGCGGTGCTTTAGATAGACGGAAGCAAACAATATTATCTTCATTGGAACGAAGGCACGTGCCCCAACACAAGAGCTGAAGTAATCGCTTTATGGGGATTACTTTGGTTTGCACAACAAAAGAAACTAAACTGTCTACATATCTATGGTGATTCCAAATCTCTCATTGATGGAATCATGGGACACTCAGAGTTTGATCCCCCCACACTATCGGGTCGGATAAAGAGGATAAAGCACATATTGGGATCACTCGAAGCATACACTATCACTCACATCTATAGAGAAACCAACAAGGAGGTGGACAAATTGTCAAAGGATGGCATTAGAGAGCCTTATGGAATCATGAAATTCAGATTCATTGTGGACGACACTACATGAGACGAGGGTGTGCTCAGCCTTCTGTGACACTTTTTGGTCACAACAACATTTTCTTTGTAATTTCTGTATTTTCCAGACAACATAAATTTATGTTTAATAAAAAGATAGTGATAAATAATCTCAGAAACTTTTATATTAGAAAATGGAAATTATGAATAAATGCTAGTTTAAAAGAAATTGTTGTTTCTTAGATTTGACATATATAACTTTCTTCACATACTAAACCAATCTCAATCTCTGCAAATTACATGAAAATATAATGCACATTTACTAGTTTTATCTTGATAATAAAATCAACCCTTTTTTCCTCTAAAAAAACCAAACAAAAAAATAGTCGGCCAATATAGATTAATCCGGAAAATTCCTTTTTTTGTAATAGAAAACAATTTCATCGAGGTGGGAATAGAGCGGCCCTGACCTTTGCCATTGTCTGGACTCTGTCAGTACGTCCACCATGTTTGCTGCCGTCAGTGTTTGGGCTTTCTCCATCATCAATGGAGAAGACAATAGTAGCATGGCTCTCCCAGGTGGCGTAGTTTGTCCCAATGATCACTGCAAAGCTCACGCCTTTGCTGGGGTCCACAATACGGAAGAACCATCCTTCAAAGGGGGGATATGGCCGAATGCATTCAGGTAACAGCCGGCTGAAACTGGGGGGATGCTGATCCCATGGATGCACCCACTTCATTTTATTTTTCAGCATTCAATTGTTTTACGAGAAGGATTCCTTCAGGGTCACTTCTCTATTTGTGAGCAAAATGTATTTCTATCCTAACTAATGTCTGCCTGTGTTGAAGTTATAAGTTTGGTTGGTTTAAGAAGATTGAAAAAGCTGTGTAACCAATTTAAAATATCCTGTAACTTTGCATGGGAAAGGGGTTACATAAGCTGCCAAAACATATATATGATTGTCATAATATATTATTTTTAATATTATAAGCAGGAACCAGGCCGCATAACGACAGTACCTGTCGCTACTGAACTTGAAATTGGATAAAATCAATTGCTGTTCAGTTGATTTCATGATTGCAGTCTATGTTGGGTATCTTTCCTTTACCTGCTCTTTAATATAACAATATCTATGTGTAAAGTAATATGTTAAAAAATAAAACTATTTTTTTAAACCATGCATAATTATCACCAAAATTAAATAAATCAATTTCAAATTGCTGATAATATTATTATTTTTTTCGCACAATCTTCTGAATTGATGATATCATTAATATTTTAGACACAATCTTCTATGAGATAATACATTCAGCATATATTTTAATTGAGGCTATGGCTTGATGTGGAAATGTTGTAAGAAGTCCCCGTGGTGACGAGTGAACGGAAGAGAAGTGTAGTAAGAGAGACTAACGAACGTTGACGCTAGAAAAGAAAGTAGAATCACTTGAAAAGGCCAACGAAAATCTGTGGGCGAGCATGAAATCACAGCTCCTTGACTTTAAGGATCTGCCACTGTTTCGAGCATGGTTGATTGAACTAATCCCGAAACTTGTTAACAAATATTTTCGATGGACAAATCGTCACAAAAGAAAAAAAAATGTTGTATGGCAGCGTAGCAGTGGATGTTATGTTTTTAAAAAAAATCTGGAAGGGTTGTTTCTCACCCACCGACCCAGAAAAGAAGATAAAATATATCTGGGTTAGGTTTGATGACTAATAATCACTTTGGCATTATGGTAAGGATTGGAATTAGTCATAGTTAATAGTTAATGGAACGCAAAAAAATTAAAAGTTTTTGGTGACTCTAAAATCGTTATTCAACTAGCAATAAAGTGTCATACAAAAGACTTAAAGATTGGAACTAGCAATACTCAATGGAATGCAAAAAATTAAAAGTCATTGGTGACTCTAAAATCGTCATCCAACAAGCAATAAAGTGTCGTATAACAAAAGACCTATGGCTCCCAACGCTTTTGCATAGGATTAAATTGTTAATGGGTCAATTTGATTCTATTGATTTTGATATATCATAAGACATTTGAATGAAGCGGTTGATCAAATGACAAACTTGGGAGTCTTATTAAATTGGGGAGATACGAAAATAAAAGAGGAAAGGTTAACATTCAAACCCATTCCATAATGATGAAAATGCATTCAGAAATAAGGCAGATCAAGAAGCGCACTAAGCTCGGGAACAATGAACAATTGGCAGAGTTAAGCCAATTTCAATTTATATTAATTACATAATTCCCTGGATTCTGGGGAAAAACGCTCTCGGATTGGCTCTGCAACCCTGACAACTGCGCTGCGCTACAAAGCTTTGGAGTTCAAAATGGTCAACCCCAGGGGGGGCGACAACCCTCCTTTCACAACATTGTAGCAGGAAAACCTCCTCCCATCTTGGCTCGTAGGTCAGTCCCACAACTAGGCATCTCAGCAAAGGACACGTCCACCAACTCTTCTTCCCTGCAGGCAGCACATAAGGGGGTCGATGATCAAGCCCAAGCTAACAAGCATGGAAAACTGACTGAGGGGTCAAATGGGCCCTGCAAGCCATCAGCTAAGGTTAAACCCTTATGGAAATCCCAACGAAAAAGCTTGGAGCTATGGTTGAGCACATGAAGGAATACACCTTGATAGGAAAATTTGTAGGGCCATGGCCTTCAGAAAGGGTTCTAATAAATTGGATAAGGAAAAATTGGCACGTAAAGGGAGATGTAGAGCTCAAGCTTGGGCCAAAAGGGTTTTTTACAGTCATTTTCAATGACATAAAGGACAAAGATGCAACCTTTCAAGGAGGCCCTTACTTCATGAATGCAACAGGTCTTTTCTTGAAAACATGGGTGCTTAGATTTAACCCCAAGAAAGAAGACTTCTCAACCCTTCCAGTGTGGATTCACTTATATTCATTGTTGTAGGAGTATTGGGATCCAAAGATTCTAGCTCGGTTTCATAACAAATTAGGAGGTCATATAATGTTGTTAGAAATGACTAAGGCAAGGTGCTACACTTCGTATGCACTTCTTTGTATTTGCATGGATCTCACTAAGCCTCTGTCGGCAAGCATCTCACTGAGTTGTGAGGACATCATCTGGGAACATGCCATTGATTACAAACAAATACCTTTCTGATGCAAACAATGCCATGAATATGACCACCTTGACAGAGATTGTCTAGTCATCCTAGAACAACAGAAGAAACGAGCAAATCTACATCGAGATCAAGTGGCAGTCTCATAAGGGTTTACTCTAGTTAATAACAAGAAAAACACAGTATGCAGAAGGGGAGGCAATAACAAGGAAAAATAACAATAGGAGCATAGTCAATTTGGCATTCTCCAGAATCTCCCAAAGGACAACCCTCAAGCCCCAGTAGATGAGGAGAATCAATCTAAACACAATGCATACAAGGGGGAAGCTATTAATGATAAAGGCAAAACAATAAAAGAACACCAACATAAGGTAGGGGAGGATACCTCAATGAAAGATGCAGAAGCCCCATCCCCAATGGAGGAAGAGGACATCTTGGATCCAGAGCTACTTGAAGTAAACTTTCAATAGATAACAGAGGATTGGAAATCCAAGGACCCAAACTCTCTCACGGAGGATCAAGTGCAACTGGTCGCAAGGGCATACATGAGACATCAAGATCTCCTGCTAAACCAAGTCAAAAATCAAGGTAATGATTCCTCTCTCAACACTATGAGTTCCTCGCAAGGAATAAAAAGAAATGCTCCTCAAGATCAAGTAGTAGTTTTGAAAGATTTAAACAAAAAAGGAAGAAAATCAAATGGGCAACATCTTCAAGAGATGGGGGAATATCTTGTTAATACATGGAGGGAAGCTCCCATTGATACACATTTTCACCCCACCCCCAAATGATGAAGATCATTTCTTGGAATATTCAAGGCCTCAATGGCAAAATCAAAAGCAAGCTCCTCAGAAATAAACTCCAACAAGAAAAGCTAGATATCATATTACTGCAGGAAATTAAATGCAACTTTGAAACACTGAAGAATATAGTGTCCTATTTTGGAAGAACTATGAACTCTTAAGTCATTGCGTAGTGGGGGCATCGAGTGGGTTGGCCATACTTTGGAACACATCCATGGTGGTTTTGAAGGACTCGTTTTCATTCCCCTGCATTCTTACTAGTATTTTTAAGCTCGTGGGCTCCTCCCAAGCAGTTTACATCTCAAATATATATGGCCCCAATACACCTCAAGATAAGAGGCATCTGCTGACCAACTGGCAATATTTTGCCCAGGTGATAGGAGAAGCAAAGTGGATCTTGGGAGGTTAATTTTTTAATGATCAGGTCTTTCACTGAAAAAGGGAGGTGTCAGAAGACTCGATGAAGAAGCCACTCAATTCAAATCCTTCATAGAGGATCACAAGTTGGTGGATATCCCTACTCCAAATGGTTCCCATACCTGGAACAATCGAAGGGGAGGGGAAAATCAAGTGGCCTGCAGATTGGACCACTGATTGGCATCATAATCCCTATATTTGACAAACTTGAGTGCAGAAGCAATCATTTTGCCTTGCCACGACTTTGACCACTGGCCAATGAGACTTATACTAAAAGTTCCAGCACACCCCCAACAAACCTTTTAGGTTTGAAGCATTTTGGCTTCGGCATCCATAATTTACTTCAAACATGGAAAATTGGTCGTTGGAATCTTCAGCCCTATAGGGAGGAATAATGTTTCACTTTCAACAAAGGCTAAAATTCATCAAGTAAAAATTGAAAGCATGGAACATTGTGGACTTTGGGAACATCCAAGAAGCAAAAATGAATATTGAGAACGACATGGAACATGTGCAACAAATAATGATAGTAGAGGGTGGTACAAAAGAGCTTAAAGAAAATGGAATTAGCACAACAACATGGGGAAAGGCTACAACAAGAGGAAATTATGTATAAGCAAAAATCTAGAATAAAATGGTTGCAAGAAGGTGAAAAAAATACAAAATTCTTCCAGAGATCTATGATACAATATAGGCAACAAAATAAGATCTATTTCATTCAAGATGAATCTCAACAAATATTGGAAGCATGGGATGAAATCTCAGCAACAATGCACAATCACTTCCAAACTCTGCTTACGGAACCGGTTAATGACATAAGGGTTGTAATTAATCAAATTCTTCAGCATATCCCCAAATTGGTGTTGGAAGAGAAGAATGCACTCTTATCTTGTGAAGTGTCCTTCAGGGAAGTAGAGGATATTGTTATGTGCATGCAAAATAAAAAGGCACCTGACATTGATGGCTTAGCAATTGAATTCTATTAGGCTTGTTGGCACATTTTGGGGTATGATGTGTGGAAATTTGTGGAAAAATCTCATTGTACTTCTTCTCTCCTCTCAGCATTTGATGCCACTTTCATCTCTCGTATGCCTAAATCTCAAAAAGTAGACTTTGAAGCAGATTATAGACCAATTGCTCCGTGTAATGTAATCTTTAAAATAATTTCTAAAACTATTGCAAATAGGTTGAAGTTGGTCCTGCCTATCATAATTTCCCCAAAGCAGACTGGATATGTGGAGGGGCGTCAGATCTTAGACAACTTAATTCTGGTTCAAGACCATCTCCATACTCTAAAGGCCACGAAAACACTAGGTATGGTAATTAAACTTGACATGTCGAAAGAATTTGACAAAATCAGTTGGCAATTTATTTATCATATTCCCTCTGCTTTTGGATTTAATGAGTTTTGGATCAACTGGGTCATGTCTCTAATAACCAAGGTCTTCTTCTCTATCCTTATAAATGGTGCTCCCACCCCCACCTTCTCGCCCATTGGAGGGATCTGGAAAGGGAATCCTATCTCTCCTAATATCTTCCTTTTAGTTGCTGAAGGGCTAGGGCAGTCTCTCAACCATGCCTTAGCCTCTGGTAAACTTCGAGGTCTCCCTTAGGGTTCTAATGCAGCGTGTTCTTCCCATCAGCAATTTGTAGAGGACACAATTCTAATGGGAAAACCCTCCCTTAAAGAAGCTCTAGAATTCAAAAATCTTATGGATCTCTTCTCTTTAGCCTCTGGCACCTCTATCAATGGAACCAAATCCCAAATTTTCTTTTTCAATACCCCAGTGGCGGTGTAGACCTATATTTCCTGCCTTATGAGCTTCAAAATAGGTTCCTTGCCTTCTACTTATATGGGGGCTCCCTTAATTGCCAACCCCCTGAAACTTTTGATCTAGGAAAACCTTATCCTTAAATTTGAATCAAAACTCTCATCTTGGACTTTTAGGACTCTCAATTTGGCAGACAGGTTGACTCTTTTGAAGTCAATTTTGCAATCCATGGCCACTTATTTTCTCTCTGACTTGGCTGCTCCAAAGGTATTCCTCAACAAACTCCGAAGCTTCCAATGTTCATTCCTTTGGGGAGGGCCTAGTAGGGGCAAAAAATGGGCCTTAGTGGCCTGGGATAAGCTATGTTTGCCGAAACACTATGGAGGCTTGGGCCTTAAAGATCCACAAATTATGAGTCAAACACTCTCTACCAAAGTTTGGTGGAGATGGATAAGAGGTCCAACTTCTCAATGGGGGCAGTATTGGTCTAACAAGTATGCTCTTGGAATCACTGCTAATCAGTTAGTTAGATTTTCCAATATAATGCTAGGTTCGCACACCTGGAACTCAACATGTCACAACAAAACTCTGGTACAAGAACACAACTTTTGGGAGGCACGCAATGGAAAATCAACTCTATTTTGGTAGGATTCCTGGAACGAGTGGCCAATACTCTCTTCTCTTGCCCAAATAAACTCTCTAAAAGATAATCTCACTAGCAAGGGAGCTCTAGCATTGTGCGATTATTGGTTTGAGTAGGACCCTCCCACTAGGTGGAGAAAATGGAGTGATTTCACCCCCCTCCTATCACCGGACCTCGTTGAGGCTTATAAATTGATCTCAGAACATTTAACTAATTACAACGTCGAGCTGCATGAGGGAAATGATGTGCTCAGGTGGGGATATTGACCTTCAGGAAACTTCAGCATTAAGGAATAAAGCCAACTGTTAATCGAAAATCTTCTCCGAGAGGTTAGCAAGCAGTGGAAGCACTTGTGGAAACTCAAACATTGGCCAAAAATTTCTCTATTCCTTTGGTTGTTGCTCAAACATAAAACACTCACCTGGGATACGCTGCAGAAGTGAGGATTGATAAGACCCTCAATTTTCCATCTCTGCTTCTTGAAAGAGGTGAATTATGCTCATCTATTTCTTGATTATAATTACACAAAAGAAATATGGATGCTTCTGCACCATGCCTTTGGCATTCCTCCTCAATGTTGGGCAGGAATTAAGGAGTTTTTTGTCAATTTGCCAGTGTCTTCTTTCTCCATTCCTATTTTAAATAGGGTTTGGGCTTTGATGCCATGTTTATCCTTTGGTCCCTTTGGAAGGAAAGGAACTAAAGGATCTTCAAGAACTCCTCCAAAGGGCGAGGAGTTGTCTGGGATCAAAATCTACAGATGTCGAATGAAACAATGGATCTTACCCTCTGGGATTCGAAGGATTGGGAGTGTGCTGAGTCTAAAAAATGGATCTTATCTAACCTTGGGTTGAAGGCCTCAACGATAAGGAAAACTAACAAGAAATCTCAGGTTAGGAAGACAAGTCTTGTTTCCCCACGACCACTTGGTTTTGTTAAACTGGATTTCAATGGAGCTTCTAATGGAAACCCGAACCTAACGAGCTATTGAGGCGACTCCAGGAATGTGCAAGGAGCCATTTTGCATATCTATCTGGGAAAATTAGGAGTTACTACAAACAACACAATAGAGCTCTGGTATTAGAACAAGGATTAAAATTAGCCAAGCAACTTCACTTCAACCAGCTAGTAATCGAGGGGGACTTAGAGCTCATCATCACAATCCTAAAAAATTCAATTTGGCACTCCTCTTCAAAAAAATTGTTAATAGCTCGAGGCTTGAATGCATAATGGAGCGAGTGGTTAAGGCACTAGCACAAATAGAGGGAACTCTTCTACTGCATATTAAATGTGAATGGAACAAGTTGGCAGATCTGTTAGCATACAAAGGATTGGCCTTGAATACATCATTAGGGGAATTTTGAGGTCTAAAATGGGCCTCCTAAGAAAAATGTACAACCAAAATAAACTTTATAAGAACCAATAGGATTCAAGATGATGATGTCAACCATGGGGAATGATTCACCATCTTTGGAGTAAAAAAGTAAAAAGATAAAAAATAATAAAACTACTTTTTCAACTCATATTTTCAACTTATCTCCCTAAAATTTTACTCAAATTTCGAGCAAGAGTACTCGTTAGATGGAAACTTTAATTCCTCATCCAAGGAGTACCCATGTTGCATACTTTTGATGGACCTTGCTACACAAAAAATGAGAAATACATGAAAAAACATGATTGCAATCATGTTTTTCATGTATTTCTCATTTTTCGTGTATTAGGGTCCATCGAAAGTATGCAACATGGGTACTCCTTGGATGAGGAATCAAATTTTGTATCCAATGAGTGTTTCCACTCAAAATTTGAGTAAACCCGTGACGGAGATAAGTTGAAAATACGAGTTGAAAAAATAGTTTTTTTTCCCTGTAAAATTTGATGAAGTAATCTAATCTTATTTTATTATTTCCACTATTATTTTATAATTTCCTTAGCAGACCCATTTTAGACCTCAAAATTCGCCTAATGCTTTCTGGGGAACTCAATGGTCAAGGAACATCCCGAATCCGCTAAGGGCAGCGTGTGATGCAATTGCAGCTAATGATTGTCCGCCAATGTTGAGGAAAAGAGAAGAAATCGATTTTCACCACCTATTGGAAGAATTGAGAGCTCTCACATTCTCTTCCAATTGCCGAGTTGTTAATGCTTCAAGGTTGGGAAATCTTGGACTGGTAGTTTATCATTAGTACCAATTCAAAATATGGAATGTGCTACATCAAAGATTAGGGACTGGAAGGAGAGACAATAATTTTCTTCATGTTGGATGGCCTTCTTAGGCTGATTGTGTATAATTTAAAGACAATATGGATGTACGCCTGGTCAGGTTTCCCTGTTGGCAGGCTAGCCGTATCATCCCAAAGAATGTATCCTATCACTCTGTAGTAATATCAAGACGAACTTTATACAAAAAAAAATATTAATTACATTGAAGGTGATACGACAAATCTATGTGGGAAGTCGTGTTTACATGGCCACTTGGAGTGGCTACGTAAGCTTGGAGTAGACATCAAACATAGGATTCTTCGATGATTTTATTTTTGTTATTGTTCAAATGTGTGAAATCCATATTCTGGAGAGTTTATATTAGTTTGGTAGAGAGCGGAAGATAATTCTTCAAAGTTTTCACACTTAACCATTAATGGACTCAAAGCAAGTGGCCTGGAGGAGCACAATAAACTTCAATGATACGGGACTTTGGAGCAGACCTGGGAAAGGAAATGCATTGCTATATATGGAGCATGAGGGCATTCAGGAAGCTAAAGTGAACTTTGCTCATTCTCTTACAATGTTGGGACGACTTTTGAGGATTTTATAGGTGAAAATAGAGCACGCAGAAGGAGAGGTAGGCGGTGAGATTGGCGTTCATCTAACTGTGATCGTAGGGGTAGTGGATTTTCGAATTATGTTGACATCCTGTCAAGTAGAGATGTAGCCGACTGAAACCACAGCCATTAATGAATTTTTCTCTCGTCGGTTAGGTCTGTTAGAGTTGAAATTGGAGTGCTAACAGTTGGCAACATAAAATGATGCAATTTAGGGTAGAGAGCCTTAGACAAAGGTTGGAGGGAAAGGATATGGTGCACAACGAGGGAAACATTGGAGGTCAGGAGTTCGTAGGAATAGAAGGGAACGACAATCAACCAATAATGGTCAACGAGGAACATAGTTCCAACACTGAAGACTCTAGGGAAAACAACATGCAACATGTTGAGGAACCCAACTCCATCACTGATAATTCTAGGGAAAATGATATGCAACAAGTTGTTAATGGCGAGGAAGACGAAGTCATTTCGACTCAGGAGGACCAATAAATATTTAACTTTTAATAGATATATTTGTTATGTCGATATGTAGCTTTTAATGGAGTTTTTTGGAAGATATATGGGAAAAACGTTCTAAGTATAATAGTATGTGTTTTGAAGAAACTTTTGTATGTAATGGGGTGGGAATCTTGGAAATCGGATGGGAACAATATGATACTTGATGTAAAAGGTTTTGGCGTTCAAACCAGATAATTTTAATGCCACTCAATACCCGTTCCTTTAAAAAAAATTGCAAATTGATATATAAAGTAGAAAAGTTAATTGCCTACTAAGGGATAAGGACTTGCATAAATATTTTTGGTGGGTAGTAACCACTACTAAGTTGGCACATTTATACTTTTACTCCTACATGTTAAAGCATTGAAGAAAACATAAATAATGGTAGGTAGTAACCCCCGGTAGGGATATTTATTTGCATCTTAATCCTATTCATTTTTTATGCAAATATTTTCTTAATTTATGGTGGATCGTAATTAATGGTAAATAGGTCATTTACATGAGTATGAAATAATTTCAAGGATTTAAATTATGAAGCTTGACAATGAAAAATTGTTGCACAAATATTTTAAAATCAATGCATAAATATTGCAACTATATCCATAAATTATGACAAACAAATCTGAGACAATTATCCACATGACACAAAAGCTGAAATAAGACCTTCAAAGTTATGATCCAATCAAATGTTTGAAAAATAAAATTTTCAATATATTGATTTTTTTTTTTTTCAAAGTTAAACATTATAACTTGGATTGGTCAATGCTAAACTAATAGTGGTCAAGGGGAAAATAGATTCCTATAGTTCTACCATGGCAGGGACTAATAAGGCAGTCACTTGTAAGAAAACATTTTTTTATGGAAAATGAAAAGTAAGGAAAATAAATTGTGTCCATAGGAAGGGGGAAAAAGGTGTAATAAATGAGAAAAGAAGGAAGAGTAAAAGGAAAATAAAGCAAAATCCTCCGAAAAATTAAGAAGAAAGATATGTATTGTTTGGAAAAATGATTGAATGAAAAGAAAAGAAAAAAAGAGCCCGGGAAAAATTAAGAAGAAAGATATGTATTGGTTGAAAAAATAATTGAATGAAAAGGAAAAAAAAGTAACTCCTTGTTGGTAAATACAACCTACACACAACAAATTAAAAAATAAAATTGTAGAGAAAAATGAGACACAAATACTCAAAAATTTACCATAGGGAAAAATATTTGATTGTTTCACTTAAGAAATTTATGAGATACATACAAGGTTCACCACCACATGTATTTATAAAAATTTAGGCTTAGATTTACAAAGTGTGAAAATCCAAACATTTCAAAACTTCTCACTACTCAAAAGAGAAACAACGATACATTTTTCAAAAGCGTATTGTTGTAGCAAACTCAACAATCTCCACCTTGACAAAAATTTACCTAATACCCTATTCAAAACAATTTCATCACCTTTTCAGCAAGCCAAGAAAATCCAAACTCCACTGCAACTTCTCTAACACTAGTTTTGTGAACACGTTTACACAATATTTTTTAGTATGAACTTTTTAAAGATCTACTCCACCTCCATCAACAACTTGTCTTACAAAATGAAATTTAATATCAATGTGCTTAGTCTTGCTATATAAGTTAGATTACTAGCGAAACATATCACTTTGACTATCGGATAATACATTCACCTTATCTTGTTTCCAAACTCATCCACAAGACCCTTTAACTAAGTTGTCTCTTTTCATGCATGTGAGACAATGATATAATTTGCCTCAATAGTGGATAAAGCAACCATTTTCTTGAATTTTTGACATCCAACTAATTAATACTCGTGCAAGAGTAAAGGCACAACCTAAAGTATATCTATTTTCCAAATCACCTACAAAATATGAATCAACATAACCACACATTGAATCACTACAACCATCAAATATGATGCAATAATGACTTATGCCTCTTGGATATCGGGGCACCCATTTCATTGCTGCCAAGTGACCTTTTCTTGGATTTGCCAAGTGCCCATTGAAAACACCAACTGCATGTGAAAAAATTGGCCTATTACATACTAGTGCATACATTAAACATCCTACTGTACTGGAAAATGGTACACAAGACAAATTAATAATTTTCTACTTTACTATTAGGACATAATCTTGAAGAAAGCTTTATGCTTCCATACCATTCCCTGGTTATATGGTTTCTTTTTTAATAGTTTTTCAATATGTATCAAACTTATTGTTTTTAATATTCTGCTACAACTTGCATTTGTAGATGCTTATCTCGGCGGAAATATAATTTTGTGAACAACACAATATATAAAACCGTTATTAATCTGAGGATGTGAAAATGGAGCAAACTTTGTTTGCAGGATGCATGGTTGCTTTTTACTCCAACCAAGTTAATTTTTCTATTCTCACAAGGCTTTTGCCCAAGATAGTTTTCTGAATGCACTATGTGCATGTACTGATGTAACTTTTTTTAATAGAAAATTGTGATTTTTTCTTTGAAAAAAAACACTAAACTTGAAGAAAGCTTAAAATAAGAAGTAAAAGGAATATTTATAGGTTTCACATTTTTCATACCAAACTTCATGAATATTTTCTCCACATACTTCTATTGTGATAATTAAAGTTGACCTTTTTTCTTGTTTTTTAGCATTTCCTTGGCCAAAATGTTCTTTTTTTTTTTTGCTCTTTGATTATTCCTATCAAAATTCCTAGTCAACTGAGCCTTTAAACTATTGATCTAAACCATGCTTTCGCTTGTGACAAGCATATCCCGAAAATATAACATCAAGATAATAAATATGACATTTAAACCTTTCAAATAAACATATGGTCATACTCACTTCTAGTGAGGTTTTGGCTTACCATGAAGAAACCAAACTCCTGGTACTATTGCCGGGTACACTTCTTTAGCCATAAAATGACTTCTTAAGCTTGCAAACAAATATTCTTTTAATGATATTGAACATACCCTTTTGGCTATTCCACACACACACACACACACACACACACACACACACACACAAAGAGAGATATATATTCATGCAAATCTCCATGTATAAATATTTTTTTAACATCTAACTTCTCTAATTCAAGGTCAAATAAAACAACTAGTGTTAATATAACAGAAATAAAAACAAACTTGATAAAAGGTGAAAACGTTTCATGGAAATTAATACCTTCCATTTCAAAATATCGTTTTGCAACAAGTCTTACTTTGTACCTCTCAACTTTTCGATCAACACCCTTCTTTAGTTTGTAGCCCCACTTACACCCAAAAACCCATCTATCCCTTAGGAGTTCTATTATGTCCCATGTTTTATTCTTCTCTAAGGAATTCATTTATTCTTTCATTGTTATTTTCTATTTGTTGCTTTCATTGTCATTCATTGCTTCCTGATAACATGAAGGTTCTCCATCATTAATAATTAAAGCAACATATGAAACATAATCTTTATACGTATTTAGATGATTTTTGTCTCATGTAGATCTCCTTAGTGTTGGTTGTGGTGTTTCCACATTTCTTTGTATATTTTTTATATCCTTATGTTCTTATTTTTCATAATCTTCTTCTTACTTCCTTGTCTTTGTGGATGGTTAAGTTTCCAACTAGATTTCTTGATGTTGTGTTACTCGTTCTTGTTTCATTTCAACTTCTACATTGTTTGATTTTATGAGAGAAGATTCATCAAATACTACATCTCTATTAATGATGATTTTGTGGGAAATAACATCACACAATCTATATCCCTTAACTACATCATCGAACCAACAAAAAAATACTTATTTGATCTAGGGTCTAATTTAAAACTTCGATTTTTTGGAGTAAGAGCATAAGCTTTACAATTTTTTTTTTTTTAGTTTGAGTAATCACAAGGATGACCTATCCATGCCTCTTCCAGAATTTTATAATCTATTGCAACTAATGGTGACTAATTCATTAGATAGCAAGCAATGATGACTAATTTTGCATAGAGCTCTTGCTACAAACTAGCATTATTGAGCATGTTCCTTGCTATCTCTAGAAGAATCCTATTCATGTGTTCTACAATGTCATTTTTTTGGTAAGTGCATATTGTGATTTTATGGATTTTGATCCCAACTTTGTTGCAATATTATTCAAATTCCAAATATGTGAACTCACCTCCTTTTTTTTTTTTCTCAAGGACTTGATTTCCCTACTAGTTTTCCTTTCAACCAAAATTCTAAATTATTTAAATACGTTAAACACATTAGCGTTCTTTTTCCTAGAGTAATCATTTATAAATATCACAAAAGAAGTGGCTCCACCAAAATAAACTATAGGAGACGACCCTCACATATCTGAATAGATATAATCATGAATACCTTTACTTGTATGACTCCCCATTTTAAATTTTTATCTACATTGCTTCCCAACGACACAATGTTTGTAAAAAGCTAAATTTAAATATTTCAAATCTAGAAGTAGCTTGTTGTTTATTAGCACCTTTAGCCCTTTCTTGTAGCTGGTTGTTTATTATTAACAACTTGATAAGAAGAAAACTAAATCCTTTCAGAGACATGTGATGTGAAGCACCATAGTCTAATAACCATTTTTCATGATATTGAGAGACATTATAGATAGATAAAACTTCATCTACCATACCTAAACTTGATTCAATCAGATTTTTTTTTTGGGTGTTCCTTCCAACAATGTTTCTTGAAATGCCATGTTTTATTACAATACCAACATTTTAACTCACCTTTATTTCCTTTTGACTTAGATGTTTATATATCTCTTGATCGATCTCTAGGAACCATTGATTAAGGTGTGAATGTTTCTACACTGGGTTTCTTCCACACCTCCTTAGACAATAGTTCTCCCACAAGAAAGTCATAGTTAAGATAATTAGTTGTCCTAGAACTAATGGAAGTGACAAGATGGTCCCAAGATTTAGGAAACAAATACAATAGTATCACTATCTTATATTCCTTATCGATTTTTACATCCGCACTAGAAAATTGACATATAAGAGTATTAAATACATTCAAATGATCAACAATTTTAGTACCTTCTTTAATTCATAGAATATACCATTAGTTTAAGTAGATTCGTTTTTTATGGATTTCATCATATAAAGGTTCTCCATTCCGGTCTTTAAGTTTGATGTAATTTCCTCTCTAACAATATTGAAAAGGACATCATCTACCAAACATAATAGAATGGTGTTGAGATCTTGCATCCAAATCTTCCTAATATTTGTCTAATATACCTACTGGTTTCATTCTCTTTCCATCCAATGCCTTATGCAATCCATTTTGCACAAAAAAATCTCACATCTTGATAAAATTTGTGACACAAATGATCTAATCCACCAAGTTGATGAAAGTTGTGACACACATGATCTAATCCACCAGATTCCTGCAAGTTGTGAAACAAATGATCTCATCCAACAAGTTGTGCTACTAAATGATGCAACTAGTAGTACTGGAGATTTAATTGAAAAGTTTGATGCAACATATGATACAAATGAATTGTTAATAAAGATGATTGATGCTTAATGTGATACAAATGACTTAATGTATCCAACACATAATATTAGTAGCAATAGAAAATGTGAAGAACAACAACAAAATGCTCTTTCCTAATAAGGTGATCAGACCTTGGGAAGAATTTTTTTTCAACAAAGATTGACATGTCTTGGGATACAACAAAGAAAACACTTTTATGTTCCATATTTCTCAAAACCAGTTCAGTTTGTAAGTGCGGGTTTCTAGAAAATACCCAGTATCATGTTAAGTGTAACCATTGTAAGAGAAATGGTCATATAGAGAGTAAATGTTTCAACCTCCATCCTTGTCACCATTTTGGCAAGAAAAATCATCTATATGAGAAATGTCGATTGCAAAAAAGACTACAGTGATAATTAATTATGGTTGGATAAACCCTTGGAGATAGAATCTAGAAATGAAGAAATTGCATAAGTCCTACAATCTACTTAAGACAGAGGTAAAGATAAAGTTTTCCAAAGAATTAAAAAAGAGAAACTCTCTTACACCTTAAGGGGTGGAGTTCTAAAATCAAATGCATATGATTGTCTCTCCTTTCCGCTGACAAAGGGGGGAAATGATAATGGAATTAAAGATGGTTGTCACACTAAAATTTTCGACAACATCAAAAAATCAATCAGTGGACATCATTAAAGCAGTCAATGGGCATCATCAAATTAGCCAGTGGGCATCAAAAAATCAGCCAGTGGGCATCATCATATTTTCCGGTGGGAAAGTGATTGGGAATATGAACTTCAACAAATGTGCCAGTGGGCATCATCAAAATTTTGTTAGTGGACAAGCAATTGGGATGTTGATTGAGAGAATTTGTGGACATTCTTTTGTCCACTTGGATGGTCATTAGACAAAGAAAAGGATAGATGGATCCTTTCTCATTGCAGCTTGGCATTTGATGGATTTGTCAAGCAACTTTCAGGGATGTATCAGGTTTGCAGCTGATTCATATTTCTTGGTTTGGTCTCTTCATATTGGAGTTTTCAGCATCCAATTTTGGTGGCTTTTTCAGGTAGTTTTTCATTGAGGATCAACTCAGCAGTCTCAACATGAAGACTTGGAGATGGTACCAGGTTCTTACTTTGGACTTATGATTGAGGGGGGAATGTTAGCCTCACTCTCACATAAAACAATCAATAAGTCCAAATAATTAAAATTATAAAACCTAGATTAATTCCTACTTGTCTATTATAGAAAGGAGTCTATTCCTATTCCTTAGGAGTTGTTTAGATCTAGATGTTTCCTAGATTGGTGTGTGGTTGAGATATTCTCTCAACCAAGTGATTGTGTGTCCAAGGTAGTCTACCTATCTTGAGACAACACTACATGTATTTATATGTAACATTATTTGATTAATGTAGGGAGACCTCAGTTTTTCAGTTGCACTGTTTGAAGTTTTTTTCCTATTGAACTCCTCCACCTCAAACTTCACACCCAAAATCTTCACCATTATCTACACATACAATCCCTCCAAATCGATTTTTTTTAAGATATCAAATCCTCCAAAAAAATGGAATTAAAAAAATGTATATACCTTAACCACCTTTATGGCATCCACTAGAATTGTCCCTTTACTCAATTAAAACTAAGGGTTGCAAAACTAGTCAATCATTAATAATGTGACAGTATTTTCCCAAAAGGCACAAGGTCCATTTTTTGATAAAACAAATGGTATCTATTGATGCTCACTAGCCATGTTGAAGCATAGATCATGTTGAAATTAAGCCCAATGAATAGATAAAGAAATTTTAGCCAAGATGTGACTATAATCTCATCGTACTACATTTACACTGTGAGCAAAAAAGAGGGCATGGAAAACATTTTCTAGATTTCGATGACTCACATGCACTATACTTGATATATAAGAATGGTAGGTCACATGAATACTTTTTTACTTATACCTTCACCACATTTGTGCCTTTGGTACCACTTCTTGGTAAATTCAACTTGTACACATGAAATTTAAAAACAAATGGCAAAAAACACATGAAACATAAGCAATGATAACTTCACCATAGGACAAATATATTTAATCTTATTGCTTAAAATATTCAAGGGATACATAGAGGCTCACCGCCACATGCATTTATATAATTCTTGGTTCATGCTTTTAGAATGTGAAAAGTTAAATATTTTGAAATAATCCCACCATTTAGAAGAGGAACAACCATACATTTTTCAAATATATATTATTGCCACAAACCCAACTGATTCGTAAACTTCCATGGATATTCCACTAGACAGTTTGTCACAACAGATATGATAATATTATATTAAAAAATGTGAGATTATACACTATTACAGTTTTATTCAATTTCTAGATTTGTAAAATTAACTGCAATTAGTGCATGCATGTAAAATTAAATCAAGTAGAAAAGTAGAGAATGAAAAAATAAGCTCTCACACACATAATACACAAGATATGCTCTCTTGGAAACCCTTTCGGGAGAAAACCCAGTTGGAAGGTGAGGCCACTTTGCTCTCTTTCTCTGTTTAGAAATATGGATGCAGATACAAAGAATTAATGTATGTGGCTCGTGGGATGCTATAGTGCAGAGATTCTATCTATGTGCTCTACCACCT
This sequence comes from Pinus taeda, assembly GCA_000404065.3. Lineage (NCBI taxonomy): Eukaryota > Viridiplantae > Streptophyta > Pinopsida > Pinales > Pinaceae > Pinus > Pinus taeda. The sequence continues at coordinate 13,730 of APFE030943709.1, read as the reverse complement.
ATCTCTCTTGGCTATCTTTTTTCACTATGGAACAAAATTCTCTCGAAAGAATGGAATGCCTCTTCCTCCTAGTGGCCCGGTTATAACACAACCCGATAGCCTACTAGTGGTTAAATTTGACTACATCAACTCTTAACTAGAGTTAAAAAATAGACTCATCTAGAGTCTTTTACATCACAAAGACGTGGATATCCTCTTTTCCATGAATAATTGGGGTTGACGTGACATCCTCCCAAACTATAGGTGTGAAAATAGGAAGGTCAACTTCTTAGTGGCATAACTTTTGCATACAGACTTTGATTAACGTGATTATTAGGTTGTTGGAAAGATATATATGTGTAGAATAGCATGAAAATGTGTTGCACACAAGTGGAAAAGTTTTACCCCCAAAAAATATCGTTTGATGCCTCAAAATGCTCTCGAAATGTTTGAGACCCCATTTCGCTAAACTGTGTCCCACCGGTAAAAACAGTCCCATGCGTTGATTCCTCCACTTTTTCCACTCCAAATGTATCGAGATGGATGATAAAAAATATAATGATCCAATTCGGATCACCAAAAATCTCGAACCAAAATATTTTCAAGGGAAAAATGTCAATGAGAAGAAAAGTAAATCTTGATGATAAATAAAATGAATTCCAAAGATAAGATGATTTGAAAGGCATAATATGGCACCACTAAGAAAATATGGGAGTGAAACAAAGGCAAATAAAGCATCATAATGGAAGTGTGGCAATAAACTCTTGGGAAAGTGGCATGTCACAAGGAACATTAGAGAGCTTGTACAAATTTCACACCAGTATGAAGTAAAACCTTATGTTCTTCAGGATGGACAAATTTTCTTATAAGCATCTACTTACGAGAGAGACAATGATTGATTTTATAAATATGGCCTTTTTATTTGGTCTCACCTTAACTAAAGAAGTTTCTCTTCAAATTATTGTTCAAAATCCTTTGTGCTTTCACAAAATCATAATTGAATTTGAAGCATCTCATGCAACAATTGTTCGAGACTTGTGTGCATTCTCACTATGAATAATGCATAATTTAAGATTTGCAATCAAGATAGAAATTTCAAACCTAGAGCACCAATCAAATTTGATTGTTTCTACAACTTGGGTGCATGTTTTGACCATTTTAACAATGGATATTGATGGGCGGGATTTTTTTTTTGTATTCGATGGGAAAATCACTCCATTACAGGAAATTTGGACATCAAATTCCATCCCCATTGGCCACACATCATTGTTAACGAGAATAATTCAATCAAAAATTTGTTCGTGTACTTTTCTCTAGTTTTTTCAAGTATTTCATTTATGTGTTTGAAGTGTGTGACTTCAGAGTTTTATTTCTACCTTATTGATTCTTATATGAGTTACTTGACATGCACAAAACCCTAATGTGTCATGAATCTAATGTGTTCGACACAAATTCATGAGGAAATGTGTGTGTCTAACATATGCCTGACATGTCCCTCCAAAAAGATATGGAATAGAAGTAAAAACTGGTGCTTGCTTTCAAAAACCATAATTTTCAAACTATGATTCTATTGAAATAAATTGTTGTCTACAACTTCAAAATAGATTATTTGACTTCCAAACATATATGAGATACTAAAATTGGATAGATATTAAGCCTCTCCAATCATAGTTGATAACCATTAATTGTTTATTCAAACAAACTCTCTAATTAGGCTCACATTTCATTTTTTTTTTCAATTTTGACATTGATAGAAATAAAGATCACCTTTGCACAAAGAGGAAAAATAATACTTTTGGTTACTTCTACTCTAAGCCAAAATTTTCTATGAACTTTTTATTTACATTGGAAATAAAAACAAAAACCTTTGGTGTTGTTCAAAATCTAGTGATTCTTAGAACTACTTACTGACCCTTCAAGAATAAAGGCAAGACAAAGTTTCCCATTCATTTATATGGTTAAGCTTGGCTACAAATTTTAACTATATGAATATGTCTAAGAAATATACATATAATAATGATTTATGGTATGAAGGAACTCGAGCCTCAACTTTCTATGTAGAAATTGGTGATAGAATTGCAATTGCTCAAGAAATTTAATCTAAATCAAGGGACACAATTCTACTCTACTAATCTGCAGACTTTAAGTCACAACTTAGAACAACCTCCATAGACATGCAACAAGAAACCACAACTACACAATGATTTCTAGGGGAACCAACTGGGAAGAACCCCTCAAGCCTCTTTTCATTAATCAACTGAATAGAGAAACTATTACACTTGCTTGCTCTAGCTCTGAGCACAACCTGCAAAAGAATAAATGTTCTCACTACTAATGGAGGACCTGTTGTAGATACTACAACACCCTCCAAAACTTTGGCTTGCACTCAAATTTTGGAGCCTTCCTTGTTCTTTTCCTTGATTGTAGCAAACACCCAAGTTCATTTTATGAGCTTTCTTGAAGTTCTTTGACCTCATTTGCTTAGTGGATTAACTATCGTCTTTTGGATTGTTTGATTGTTATGTAATGTTTGTGAGCCTTTTCTGGTGGTTTCGATGATCGGCCTTTGTGTGTATGAGTGGTCCTAACCATGGTAACATCTGTCGCACTCACACATAAGGTCTTGAGTGTTTCCGCACAAATGTCGTCATGGTCCTCCTAAATTCCATCTTAAGTGTTGCACTTGTCGAATCTTGTCATGAGGCAGTCACATAAAGGGGAATGTTTTGCTTGCGTATTTTGATAATCTGTGTTGGATTGTCATCAAAGTATGCTAAATGTGTGATTAGAGTTCAAGTTCATCACGAGTCCATCTCCCTTCCCACACTTAGCCATTTTCAGAAAATCTTCCCGACTAGACAACTTAGCTTCACCGGGCCCAGACTGAGCTGCGCATTGTGTAGTCTCGACCCTCTTAGATGTGACCTTTATGCTTAGAACCATGTAGTGTGTAGTCACTATCCTCCAAGACTATTATTCTTCGCAATTCCAGAGTCCAACAACCTCCCTTGACCTCAGGAATTGTTCAGTTGTGCCTCCCAATATGCGTTAAACTGCGCACTTCACACCTTCAACCCTCAAGATTTCCTCTTGACCACTGGAACTGTGCAATATGTAGAGAGCCCAACCTCCCTTGGCTTCCAAAACTACGTGGATGCTTCCTCTAGTGCCCTTCTCTTAGCCAGAATTCTTTGCCTTTAGAAACTACGCAGATTTTCCCTTCAGGTTGCTTTGTTGCGCAATCCCCCTTATCTCCTTAAACTGCGCAGCTTGTCCTCCCAGGGCTCCATCCCATAGCGGCCACTGCCTGCTTGAACTACACAATTATGTCCCTCAGTGGGAACTGTGAATTATTCTCCTCAATGAGGGTTGTGCAGAAAATTTCCTTAGTCAATCCAAAGTTGCGCTCTACGCATTCTCAGTGATCAAGATCTTTCCCTGTTAGCTGGAACTGTACAATGTGTAATCACTAGGCCCTTTCTCCCAGTCTGTCACTTTTCCCGGGCTCAGTTCATGGATAATAATGCATCATCGTAGACTAGCGAGTTTTCAGATTGATTTCGTCCCGTCATGAGTGAATTGTAGGAACAAGTACACCATCAAGTCATGATGAGATAATGAAGAAGAAGAAGAAGAAGGAGGAGGGAGTCATGCCTAAATACTCTCTTGTAGCTGAAATTACAAGTGGATCTATCAAAAGGAAGCAAAGGGACACAAGTTTACAACTATCATCCAAGGCTGAAGATCATTGAAGACCCTGCATCATCAAGCTATGCGGAGGAGAAGAGAAAGCATATCCAAGAGGACATCTAGCACTCAGCCGCAACAATGACTTGACATTGCCACATTATCAATTCAGTCCATGTCAGCAGTGTCATGTCAAGTTGTGTCATGAGTTGTCATATGCCACATCACTAGTGTGGATCATGTATATTGTAATCAAATGTATTGTAAAGTGGAAGTCCAAAGGACACACATGAATATGAAGAGTCATGTAAGTTGAAAAGTCCAGGAAGTTGAAAAGTCATGAGGGTAGTCAAAGAGTCACAAGGGGGAAGCATCACCCCTTGGTTATACATACCCCCTCATTGTATGAGAAAAAGACCTTTCACCGTGGCTCCTCCCGCAAGGCATTAGAGAGATCAACTAGCTCTTTGAGGAGCAAGGAGTGTCTCCAATGTACCACTACTGGGGCTAGTGATCTACATTGTAAACATGTGTCTTGGAAATGTTTCTTAATAACATAAGCCTTTTAAGGCCTGCACATTCTTCATGCATGGACTATGAATGTTTGTAAGACTACTATGTGGATGTTTGTATTTCATGTTCGTGTTCACATGTACTAAGATAGTTGAACTATTTAGGTTGTTTTAAGGCTTATCTTGTTGAGAATATGTTGTAATGGTTGTTAACATTGTCTCATCCTTGTGGACTATTCGATGAGATACTAGACATACCTTTCCTTGCTTGTTAGTTGTAACGACCATTGCATCTGTTGTGGACTACTCCACTGATGTTAAACGGGTCCTTTTGGTTCATGTGTGTCTCTTCCTGAGTGGTACTATTACCTCTTACTTAGAGGCTCACTTTTCTTTCCCCCTTTGTAGTAGAATAACCTCGACACAATTTCACTACACACTCACCAGGCACACTCCCCTTGATTGTCGAAGACACCATTGCATCACTCTCTGGTGCTGACAGCTAGAGCCAAGGAAAATATTTAAGGATTTTGCAGCGGGGCCTTTATATCGGATGGGACTCCGACACCAAATGGTGTGAGGTCTGATTGGTACTTCATATCAAGGAGATCCCCTGAATGTTGGTGGGCCCAACACCGTCAATGGGACCTTTGGCCAACAATTAGCCACTTTATGCCTCCTCTAACCTCTTATTTCCTTTTGCAAATCTGAGCTAATTTGAGCTCCTAAACAATAGGGAAGTCCCTATTTCCTTGCGCAATTCCCAAGGAATGCATGCAAAATTCTATACACTCCACTAGTACAGAAATAATTTTGCATTAGCCTTAATTCCTCCCCTCCAACCAAGGAATTCAAATTCCATGCATATTTGGGCTATTTTGGGATGATTGATCAATTAATTGAAAAATCTTTGAGTTAGACTATTGTCTCACTGCACAACTGACCTTCAACTGACACTATCAATTGTTAGAGGTCAGTTAACTGAGTACAACTGAAAATAACTAAACTAGTTGCTATAATTTAGCAATCAACACATGCATGACTAAAATCCAAGCCTGTAAATCAAATTTACTGAGTGAAAAGAGCCATGTCACACCAGTTAACTTCCTCCAAGTTGTCCAACTGATGTGGAAATTCAATTTACTCAATTTGACTAAGAATAAAGTCAAATTGAGCCTTTGTTGCTACACTTTCTAACACTCCCTCTTAGTGAGAAAGGGATTTTGCACCACCCTATCCAACACCTGTGGAATGTACAGTATCACTACCTCACATTGTTATTGCTACTACTACAACAACTGCAACTGAGAAGCATAAAAAAATAACATTGAATCATTGTCTTTGCAAGTGTCTACTAGGAAATTGCACTTATGTTGATTTTGCATTGTGCCTCCTGCACTGCTATCAACACTGCTTTGTGCTCCTCAGCATTTGACTACACCAACTAACATTGATCCTTCTTCTACTAAATATTGTGGGCCCCTGTAGCAAGGTAATTATGCATGAAAAGAATACATTGCAGTTGTTACTACTCTCGTATGGACCCTGCCCAAATATTTACAACTCTGGGACTAAGGGTTTACATCACCCCACCTCACTCTTGGGGGTATAGTTGCATGCATGACAAAATATGATCTACTCATATTTTTGTTGTTATTGCTCAATTGCTTCTTCTGCACTGTTACTACAACTACTACATTAATGAGTCTCATCTCCCCATATCTTGAAGTACTAGCTTCCATAGGATTGCTCCCTCTGAGTCTCGATCTCCCTGTGGGAAATATTTTTTTCCTAAATATACCAATATCAGTGATCATAACTCATTTTTGTGTCACTAAACATTAGCTCACTTATCTGCCCACTAGTAGCCTTCTAGATCCATTAAGAAGTCTGTGCATAGAGTCTTTTGGATCTGCCCTGAACTAGAGCTCCACCAATTTGAATTTGAAATTCATGAGGGAAAATTTTGAAATATTGGTTCCAATGTGATTTCAGGGCTCTGATACCATGTATAAATTTGATAGAAATTGCAATTTCTCAACAAATTTAATCTAAATCAAGAGACACAATTATACTCTACTAATTTGTGGAATGGAATCACAATTTAAAACAACATGCATATACATGCAATAAGAAAAACCACAAGTACATAGGGATTTCTAGGGGAACCCAATTGGGAAAAACCCCTCAAGCCTCTTTGTGTTAATCAGTTGAATAGAGAAATTATTACAATTTCTTGCTCCAACTTTAAGGACAATCTACAAAAGAATAATTGTTCGCACTACTGATTGAGGACCTCTAGCCAACAGTTAGCCACTTTATGCCTCCTCCGGCATCTTATTTCCTTGTGCAAATCTGAGCTACTTTGAGCTCCTAAACAATAGGGAAGTCCCTATCTCCTTGCATAATCCCCAAGGATTGGTCAACTGCCTACATGCAAAATTTTGTACACTCCACTAGTATACAAATAATTTTACATTAGCCTTAATTCCTTCACTCTAGTTGAGGAATTCAAATTTCATGCATGTATGAGCTATTTTGGGCTGATTGATCAGTTAAATGACAAATCTCTGAGTTAGATTGTTGTCTCACCACACAATTAACACTATCAATTGTTAGAGGTCAGTTATCTGAGTACAACTGAAAATAATTGAACTAGATTATTATAATTTAGAAATCAACACATGCACGACTCTCGAAGCCTATAACTCAAATTTACTGAGCTAACTGAGTGATAAGAGCCATGTCACACTTGTTAACTGCCTCCAAGTTGTCTTGTTGATGTGGAAATTCAATTTACTCAATTTGACTAAGGCTAAAGTCAAATTGAGCCTTTCTTGCTACACTTTCTAACATTATATTGGTTGATGAATCATTGTAATATCTAAGTAGGGATTATTTGATTGGGAGAGGCATCAAGGCATCCCTTATATATATATATATATATGTGTGTGTGTGTGTGTGTGTGTGTGTGTGTGCGGTGTGTGTGTGTGTGTCTCGTCTCATCATGTCAAGTGACTTCGTTAATATGAATTGTGAAGTTTTAACTTAATATCTTTATAATTGTTAATTTTGTCTACATTCATGGTGGTGGTTATTGGTGATTTCCCCTAAGTTTTCAAAGGTTGAATGAAGCCTGTAGTGAGAGGAAAGTAAGGCCAAATAACATTATGTCTAGAAAAGTACCCAATGCCCCCTTTACAGGTTTGAAATTCAGGAAGAAATGCTTATTTAATGATGACAGTTATACCAAATGCCCCCTTTCACAGGTTTGAAATACAAAGAAAAATGCCATAAAAGTAACAAGTTTACAATAATGAAGCAAACACACAACATTTGACAACATAAAATAAGCATGCACATAATCAAACTATAAACAAAGATATGATTCATATGAACTATGATCACGAAAAAAATAAGTCATTTATTACAGCTAAGGCTTCTTTTAGGTATAAAGATTAAATGACAAATATTAAGCACCATGCAGTAAGACAATGATTAGTTAAATGTTTTTACATCAATTATTCTCATTCAATGGACAAGATTAAAAAAATAACCAATGATTGAATTAGTGTATAATGCTTAATATTTTCCAAAAATAAACAACACAAGGGAGACTTCTCACCTCACTTATTGTCCAGTCTAGTCTAATACATCAAAACTTATTAAGTTCAAACCTTATTAAATACTTATAGCCCCACAAATTCATTACAAGACACTCTTGCCATTTCACAATCATACAACTTATTAAGTTCAAACCTTATTAAATACTCATGATATGCCCCCAAAATTTCATTACAAGAGACTCTCCCCCTTCACAATCCCACATAAGTTATTCCAAAACATATTTTAATTAATACCTTTAATACCCTTAAAGTAATCAATAAGGATTTTGTCCCAAAGGTCAAACGAACTTAGCTCAAGTGGTATGGTTCGAGATTTGTGTCCAAAGCAGTGTGGATTTTGTGCCTAGTGGAATGTACTCATTACTGTTAAAAATAAAATAAATGAAATCCTTAAATTTCCAAAAGTTAATTAATAAGTGAATTAACTTATTCTTATCAAACTCATATGATATAAGAGAATTAACTTATTGTTATCCAATTCATATGTTATCGCTCATATGTGTGTGATATGTTGAGCCTTGGTGTCTTAAATAATATTGTAGTAAAAGTTTTGAGTCTAACATTCTTAAATGAGTAAAATGATGGGCAGGGGTGGCACAAACAACCTCAGTGTTACATTGCAACCTAGTATTAGCAACCTCATTATTACCTTGAGGTGAAGAGAGAAACTGATTTCTTTCCTCAAGATCCAAAAAAGGTAAAATCGTTAGAAGTTGCCAACTATTTCCCTATATTCTTGGGATAATAGCTAAAATTGGCTCCTTTGGTTTGGTTTGTTTTTCCTAATCTAAGGTTTTGGAAAAAACATATAAAATGAACTTTTTTGTTTTATGCAAAAAGTTTCTTATGTAATTGCTTTAAAAGTTGTGGACGGATTTAGAAAAAAATTGAGAGGTTCCTATTCATACATGTAAGCCTATAGAGACAATAAGAAAACATAAAACAAATGGAGAGTGGGTTAAATGTTTGAATAATGTATGCCTATGAGTTGGTTGTTGTAAATATCCCTTGAATAATAAGAATATCGATTATCATTTCCTCATGGATTTTTCCCTCACAATGAGGGTTTTACCACATAAAACATTGTGTCAATCTTTGTGTTTGATTATTCTGCTATTTTGTTTATTTTCCATTATTTTATGCAATTTCAATTTATTTGCAGGTTATCCTTTCACTACTTATCTCAACAATTGGTATCAGAGATTTCAGGAAAAGTTTATTTTAATGCTGAAGATGCAGAGTGCAAAATTTGAAATTGAAAATTTCAATGGAAATAATAGCTTTGAGCTATGGAAGGTTAAGGTGTAGGATATGCTCATGCAACAAGAAAATGGCAAAGGAATTGTTGAGCAAGGAAAATAAACCCATGGACAAGGATGACGACGACTGGGAGGACATGGATGCAAGAGCCCTTAGTGCTATTCATTTGTGCTTGATAGATGATGGGTCATTTAACATCATTAGAGAGAAAATAATTTGCAGGCTTATGGACAAAGTTAAAAAGCCTTTGTACGATGAAGTCCTTGACCAATAGAATCTACTTGAATTGATAATTATACAGTTTGTGGATGAAGGAAGGTATACATATCTCTAATCATTTGAATCCTTTCAATACTCTTTCATGTCAGTTGTCTAGTATAGATGTAAATCTCGAAGGAGAAGGCAAAGTAAGTACACTATTGTGTTCTCTTCCTGAGTCTTGGGATCATTTTGTAACCTCTCTTAGTTTTAGTTCTACTGATACCATTGATTTTGATGTTGTTGTGGGAGCTTTGTTGTCTCAAGAAACTTGGTGGAAATCTAGCCTTGAAACTTCAACATCAAAAGCAATGGTGGCTAGAAGTCGATCAAAAGAAAAAAGATTAGGATTTGAGAGACACATCAAGATCAAAGTCAAGAGGCAAGACGAGCAATTTGAAGTGTTGGTACTGTAACAAATCAGAGCATCTTAAGAAGGGGTATTGGAAAAGAAAGGAACAAGCTACTAAAAAGGACTCTACAATGGAAGCTAATTCAACTGAAACAAGTGCAGGTGATCCGAATTTAAACAAGAATGCAAAAAATCATAGATATAACCATAAATACAAACATGCAGTAGAAATAACACTCCATTTCATTGATATCAAATACTGAAATATGCTTACAAACATAATGAAAATTAGACTAGCTCGAGCGATGGTAGCTTATCTCTGAGAAGAGATGTGGCAATTAAATGCCCCTAAACTATGTTACAATGAGGCTCAAAGGGCTATTTATTATTTAGAAACAATGGAAAACCCGAAACATCTAAAAACCTAACCCTAGGAGATGAAGCACCAAACTATGGGCCCCGTTTGGGTAAATTGGTACATCAACTTCTCGGGGTCATAACTTTGGCATATGATACCTGTTTGACGTGCATAATACCTTGTTTGAAAGATCTATCCGAGGAATACAACTTTTGAGTGGCCAACATCAACATATTGGTTATGTTGGCCTCAATGTTCCCAAAAAACATCATTTAGGGCGTTAAAACGGCTCCGGAAGTTCATCACCTAAAAAACTGCCAAAAATAGTAAATTGTGCTACAAATAAGGAAACTGAAAAACTAAAAGAGATAGCAGTGGGGCTCCAAGTTGAATAGGTAGGTGGCTACCAACATCCACCTGGATCAACAAGTATTGTTGATGAGGTATTGTCCACTTCTATTGTTTCTCAACATCATAATAATTGGTTACTAGATTCTAGTGCTTCCCATCATAGGTGTCTTCATAGGAATTGGTTCTCTTCAACTAATCTATTGATGACGGTGTTGTTTTAATGGGTAATGATGTTACATACAAAACTGTTGGTATTGGCAGTATCAGGATTGAAATGTATGATGGTATTGTTAGATCGTTAACGGAGGTGAGGCATGTGCCTGAGCTTAGAAAGAACTTAATATCTTTGGGAGTGTTAGATTATGTTGGTTATAAATGTACAGTTCAAGGTGGAGCCATGAAGGTGAAGAAAGGAATCTTGGTAGTCTTGAAGGCTAAAAGGTTTGGGAACCTTTATAAGATTGAAGGAAGGATAGAAACAAATCATGCAATAGTAGCATCTGAAGGTGCAAGTGAATCTACTCGTTTATGGCATCAACGCTTGGGTCATATGAGCAAGAAAGGGCTGAAGGTATTGGTTGATCATAAGTTACTTCCAAGCTTGAACTCTCTGAATTTGAATTGATGTGAGCATTTTTTTTATGGAAAGCAATCTAGACATAAATTTAAAACAAGAAAACATGTTAGTAAAGGTATCCTTGATTACATCCATTCAGATCTTTGGGGACCATCTCCTAAAGTGTTTTTTGGAAGATCTTCATATTTTGTAACATTTATAGATGATTACTCTAGAAAGGTGTGGATCTATATACTAAAAATAAAAGTTGATGTATTTGATGTTTTTAAGTAGTATAGAGATTTGGTTGAATAGAGCACGGACAGGCCAATTAAATGTTTGAGAACTGAAAATGGAATTGAATTTACCTCAAAAGAATTTGAAAACTATTGCAAGGAAGTTGGGATCGAAAGACATAAAACCATAGTTTACACGCCTCAATGAAATGGTGTTGTTGAACACATGAATAGGACTCTTCTAGAGAGAGCAAGGAGTGTGCCCACTAATGCCAAGTTGCAGCAAGAATTGTGGGAAGAAGCAATTCTTACAACTTGCTATCTAGTAAATCGGTCACCATCAACTACAATTAACTGTAAGATTCCATAAGAGGTATGGATAGTTCAACCTTGTGATTATTCAAATCTTAAAATTTTTGGTTGTGATTCCTATGCTCTTATTCCAAAGAATCAGCGTGCTAAGTTAGACCCAAAATAAAAAAGACTAATCTTTGTTGGATATGGTGATGGAGTTAAGGGATATAGATTGTGGGATCCTACTACCCATCAGATCATCATTAACAAAGATGTCATATTTGATGAATCATCACTCATAAAATCAGGTCTAAATGGTGAAATGAAACAGGTAGAAGTACCACATATTCAATGAGTTCAATTAGAAACACAAGCATCTTCAAGGGAGGAGGATCATGAATATGTTAATGAAGAAACTCCTACATAAGCAGACGAGGATACATAAATGTCTAAGGGAATTGAGGAAATACCACAACAAATTGTACGAAGATCTACACAGATCAGATCTTTTCCTACAAGGTATGATGATTTTGCTATATCTGTTGCTTTGATTACTAATGATGGAGAACCTAGTTGTTATCAGGAAGCAATGGAAGTATCTGATAGTGATAAATGGTAAGTAGCAATGAAAGAGGAAATGAATTCCTTACAAAGAAATAAGACATGGGATCTCGTGGAAATTTATAAGGATAGGAAGGTTCTTGGTTGTAAGTGGGTTTACAAATTAAAGAAAGGAGTTGCTGATAATGTTCAGAAGTACAAAGCAACACTGGTTGCAAAATGATATTCTCAAAAGGAAGGTATTGATTTTCATGATATTTTTTCACCAGTTGTTAAGCTTGTTTCAATTAGAGTTGTGTTAGCATTAGTTGCATTACTTGATCTAGAATTAGAGTAATTAGATGTTAAAACATAATTCTTACATGGATATTTGGATGATATATATATATATGAAACAACCATAAGAGTTTGTTGAAAATTGCAACAAGAGGTTTGTTTGCAAACTCAAGAAGTCATTGTATGGCCTGAAGCAGTCTCCTAGGCAATGGTACAAGAAGTTTGATTCCTTCATGATGAGCCACAATTTTACCAAAAGTGAGTATGATCATTGTGTTTACTTTCAAAAGTTGGAAAATGACATATTCATTATTTTGGTGTTATATGTTGATGATATGCTTGTAGCAAGCAAAAGCATGGTTGAGATTAACAGGTTGTTGTGAAACCAGCTCATAAAAAGATAGAAAATATAGTTGAACGCCTTAGAATTCTGCCTCTTCGAGGGGACAACCTCATTTACATTACACAAATGAACAATTCTTGGATGATTTAAATGACAAGACCTCCTTTCTATATATAGGAGTCTAAGGGGTCATAATATAATC
>APFE030943704.1:29835-49056 GCA_000404065.3 Pinus taeda | reverse complement strand
ATCCCCATCCCAACCTTCCATGCCAAACATTGATTAATGACTGTGAAACACTCAATCACAATCTTCCACACAACTGACATATTTAGATGAATCTTATGAGGATTCTCAATCTAATCTCCTAGGGTTCAACTACTTTTTCTTTCTTGAAAAAGAAATAAAAACATAATTCGTCTTTAATCTTACACTAACATACATTTGCAATTGTTTTCCTTTATTCAAACTTTTTGGTTCTCATTTATAGAAAATTTTAAAGCTTTATAAGAAAATTACAAGCTCTATGAAGAATTATGTTAAGTGTTTAAAATCCTAATTTTAAATGGAGATCTAATGTCTAAGGGAGTGGTCAAATTTCTCAAGATGGAGCTTGAATTTTGTATGTACATTAGCCTAGAGGTACTTTAGTTAGACCTTATTTCTTAATTGCATCAGAGAAGTATATCACATGTGCAAGAAAACTTGTGTCACATTTGAAGGAAAAGCTATGTGGGCATCAATGAAGCCTAAATTAGGGATGACACTCACAATGACTAGATCTACCATTGCATCCTCTGTGTAGGCCCTATAAAATTTTGTGTCATATTTTGCCTCTTGGACTAGATGAATATTAGGAAACAAGGAATATCTATAAGCCTTTACTATGGCTTCTACATCTTGCTAAGTCCAAGACTAAGATTGTAGCAACCTTGCACTTCTATTTGCCTCTTGGAGCCATTTGTTGAAGAACATATGGTAGGATCCATTTTCAAAAACTACCAAGAGTAGTCTAGGAGATTATCATACCCCGTGGGAACTAGTGAATTAAATGAAGATTCAATTATAATTCTTCACAGTCATAGAACTCAATGTGACGATGCGGCATGATGATCCAAATGCGTGCTATGTTGATGGCTATAATCCCTAAAAAAAATCCTCTCTTGTACCTTTGGCATCATTTAGACAACCTTCCACTTCTAAAGTGGATGCACTCAAAACAAAATCTAGTAATGCATAGAGGTGGAGATTATGGCTATATGTAATCTAATTTTGTTGGTAGTCAAAATCAGGTACAAGTTATATAGAAATACATGATACTCCCATTCTTTAAAAATGGTTTCACTGAATGGAAGTGTACATGAAAATTAACTTTCGCTTCATCAAATATTAATAGTAAGTTGATTAAATAAAGTCAATCATAATGAAACAATCTTTTGATTAATTAAATATTAATTTTAGGTTAAGTTTATCAAGTAAAGTAAACCATAATGTACACTATTGTAAATATTTTTATTCTAGACGTTTTGGAAATATAACTTTTTTGACTATTTTTATTTAAAGTTTAGCTAAAAGTTCAGAAACATCGCTAATATTGCAATATAAGTATAATACATCTCTAATGCTCTTCTATTGTAATTTTCCTTACCAAGCTCCATCAAATAAGCCCTTGACAAACTTGATCAAAGAACCTTCAAGAATAGGCCTTGTCAACCATAAGATCCCAACCTATGAAATCCATGAAATTTTGTTGTCAACTATAATAGAGCATTGGTTTGAGTAAAAAATTGAAATGTATACACATGCACCCCTCAATCCTAGCATAAATGCATGCTAACTAGATTCCCCAAATATAGATAGGAGGGGTTTATGTACTTTAGATAAGTATTATTTCCCAAGGACTTTATTTTGAAATCTGATTCCAAAGGATTTTAGTAGTTAGGGTTTTATTTGAGCCCTTAACGTTCTTCTCCTTTGGGTCCCACTAATGATTTCCAGTTGGTCAAGTGTAGTTCAATATAGTCACTTTGTTATTTCCTTTTAATATACGAGCTAATGAATGCCAATGGACTCATATTTCTCTAAGAAAAATATTTATCAATTTTAATCTTCCAATATTGAAAAGCTACACATTACACAATAAATGAAAGCTCTTTTCTATCTTACCAATCCACTAGCTCCAATATCACTTACCATAATAGTTTGTTCTTCAATTAAATTATGAAATTTTAATTTATCTTGTAAATCTAGTTGTATAAAGGGAAAAATATTCTTGATTTCTCGTTCCTCTTTAAACTCATGGGTCATTAAAATAAATGGTAGACTTATTGTAATTGACCTTCATTGCAAATGCCTTGCAATAAAGTTGGAGTAGTTCTTGATATTTCCTATCCTCTCCCAAGCTATCATTAGAAAGGATAAGTATATGATTAACAAATAGTAAGTATGTAACACATTTGTTTCCTCAAACTCTACCTCTTAAACAAGTCTCAATCTTTTGGCCTCTTGAATTTATGTGCTTAGCCCCCTGGCAACTAATAAAAAAAAAGGGTCAAGGTAGAAAACCTTGCATTAAACCTCTAGTAGTGTTAAATGAGGGACAAGTTTTCCATTAATAAAAACTACAAATGTAACTAAGTTAACAAAACCTATAATCTAATTGACAAATAGACCTAAAAAGTTCACATGGTTTTGCAATAATCTAAAATACAACCAGCACAACCTATCATAAGATTTGGATAGAATGATGTTTGATCATTATAGTAGGTAAATTATTAGATTTTATTGAGTGTAACCCTTCCTAAGAAAACCCAATGGATTGCGTGAAATCATAACAAACAATACATTTTTGAGTCTCATGGCCAAAACACTAGATATCATCTTATAGAATAGTTATGTATTGGTTGAAATTCATCATATGAATTGGCTTGTCTATTTTGGGTATAAGAGCTATAAATGTGGCATTGAAGGAGCCAAGTACTATAAGAGTTATAAATGTGGTATTGAAGGAGGCAAGTACTTTACCATTTAGCCTAACCTCATTTTTCACCGTTAATAAGTCATCTCCCAACAAATCAAAGAACCCAAAGAAAAATTCAATTGTTCACCATTCAATCATAAGATCTTGTCTTTTGGGAAGGAAATCATCTAGATAAATGATTCATATAATTCTTGGTTATATTATTTATGAAACAATTTGTGGGAAAATTGACACTAATTTAACAATTTTAACTATATTTACACCCTCAATATCTCTATAGAAAGAGACAAAGTGTTTTACACACATATCTACTAAACTTTAAAACTTCTTAGTACATCTCCATCCTCCTTTTGAAGTTTCCAAATAGTATTAATATTTTTCCTATAGTTATAAAAATGGTGAAAGAATTTAGCATTCTCATTGCTCAATTACAACCAAGTCACTTAGGTTTTTAACTTGCACTTCACTTCCTAATTATTTAGTGATTCTCTTCCTAGCTTCTAGTTCTCTAACTTTAATAAGTCTAGGCTTATTAAATGTACCAAAAGAGTTATTATTTAATTATGTGTCAATACCATCTAATTTTCCTTTATTATTTTATCTCTATTTAAATATATTTCCCTAGTCCAAGAAACCACCTCACCTTTCACTACTAGAGATACTACCAACTATTCAATGGTAGAAGCAATGTGGTTCCTATTGAAGTTCCTCCAAGTAGTTTTTACAATTTCTTTGAATTCTTTGTCCATTAGCAACTTGAGTTGAAATTATTGGGATCATAGGACTTGAAATGAGCTAGCTCAAGTTATAAGAAAATTGGACTATGGTTTGAAATTCCACCATCAACTACATGACACAACCCTATTGACACCATTAAATAATTTATTAGAAACAAGGCATCTATCTAGATGCCTTAAAACAACCTCCTACCCCACATTTGTTCCTCTAAGTAGGTTGATGGAGATGTGCTTCACATTAATCAAACATGCTAGCTTTATCTAATGAAGAAGAAATATTAGCTAGACAATCAACATTGGCTTCTCCCCCACTAGCAATACATTCATTTTGTTCATAGTAGATGTAAAATAACCACCCAAAAATCAACCTTCCACTCCTTACCACCTATAAACAAAATAAATCATGTCAAAAATACTACACTCCTTCATATAGAACATACACGTTCATCAAAATAATGGGTTGGTCCAATCCTTAATAATGAATTCCATGCACATACTTGATAAAAAAACAAAGGAATTAGTTAATGACAAACTCAAATTCCAACCAATAATAATACCCCCCTATACTGGCCAACAAAGTCCAAAAAAATAAATTCCTAGTCTCTCGACCCCATGGTCTCTTATAATAATAATTAAATTATATTTAACTCCAGTATGTACTCGACTTGTTGTTTCACTTGATTTTTAGTACCCTAATGTTAGAGGATATAATTATCATTAATATGCAATTGAAGGAGGATGATCTAAGTGCCATTGTAAGAAAGCATTGTTTACTCTACTACAATTCAATGGTTTATCTCTCTTTCGCCTTTTAGATGGAATGCTTTCTACCTACAGTATGAGTAATACCCTCTTTAGTTTCTCCAAATCCTACCCCTCATACTACATCCCCTCAATTTCAATCCAAATTATTAGACATTAAAGGGCAACTATATTGACCACAACTCTTAAATATAATAGAGACATGACCCTTCCCCCTTTTCTGCATTTCCCTAAAATCCTTGGAATCTAATATCATATGAATATTAGATGATGATGTTATATTTTTTTTCTCAAATTTCATTGGAATTAACTTAAGGTTTGTATTTTTCACAGCCTTCTTACGCTTCTAGGTAGAAAGGTAAGTGTTGACTACCATAACTAGAGTTGGTCATCTCTTAGGTAAAACCAACATCTCATCACTTAAATTAAAATAACTAGAGGTGAGGTGCTTACTAGAAACCTCTTTGATGATAATGATATTTTGTGCATGTGGGAAAGGGGTTGCCCCATCATCCTTCAAATAGTACAAGAAGGATTGAATTTGGAGCCTTGCAATATCCACCTCCTAGTCCATGTTCATAGTGTTTAAATGCTTTGAAGTCTAACACAGAAGTTCCTTTCAAGAGACATGGGCCATTTTCCCCAACCTCCAAATCCAACTTCTAAGTTAGCCATTGGATGTGCTAGTTATTTTAAATCTATAGTGTCTCATCATTCTCCACAAAATTGTTGATTTTTGAGTAGCTTGGGATGTAATCCAAGCACTAGGGTTCAAGGTTTGGAGGGTAAAATACCACAAGGGTCACTTGTGGGCTTGGAACCCAAGGTTCGGGTTTTGCACCAATCGTGACTTGGGCCAAAACCATGGACACATTTCAACATGTGATGGATGAGGATGATAGCCCTTGTCGAGAAAATTCCAACGCAATGAAAATCATTTGATTCTAAGTTGTAGAAATGGAGCTCTGATCTTTTGAAAGTTATGTGTCAGCATGGTGGCACAAGGTCAAGGTTGAGTTGATGTTAATAAGAGTTATGATAGGTTGTCAAGCCCTATGATGGCGTTTTGAGGAGCCATTTTATGTATTATAAATAAAAGGTGAGTGTGAGACCATTTGACACATCCAAAGTGAGCAACACATCACAAGAGAACAACTCGTTGAAGGAGATGGAGGATTCTCTCTGGGCCATGTGAAAAATGAGAGATCAGTGTGGAGGAGAAGACTGTTTTGGGCTTTTTTTGGTGATTGAATTGAAAAATAAGAGGGCCAAGGGGTAGAAGTCAAGGACAAGACTGTTTAAGGGTTCATTTAAGGGTGGATTGTCCTTAGAACAGGCAATCGCAGACCTGTTGAAGAAATCTGAGGTTACCGTAGTGAATTGAAGGAGGGATGAGGGTTATTTGCAGGTTAGAACAACCCATACCTACAACAAACTAATACCACCCCTCAAGGAAGGACAACCACAACTACGAGGAGAAAATCTGGATAGAAATTAAGGGCTAGAAAGTGATTATGGTTTTGTGCTAACCAGACCGAGGTTGCAATAGAGGAGCGAACCTTAAATAATGAGCTAAAGATATCATACTTTGGTGCATCTTGTAGGTGTTGGATTCGTGTTATTGGATCAGTTTTGGATTGGTTTTATGAGCAATCCATAAGTGCCATGTGTTCAGGTTGACTTGGGAAATTGGAGACCTCAACTAGGAACAAAACTTATAGTGAAGTGTTGGGTGCCATTGGCATTGTGGAGGGAAACGTGTTGGCTACCCAAAGTAGCCCGTGACTACCAGTCCTAAAGGAGGTGTGACAACTAAAGTTTGGGTGAAGTTTGTAGCCTAATGTCTAGCTCTTTGATGGATGAAAGAGGCTACTAGCTTGGTAGATTGGAGCTCAGGTATTGGCTAGCCTAGAGAGGATATTAGATAAACTTGTGTTCGATGTAGCAGAAGTGACGTGTAGCAGTGATAGGTGGTAGTCCTCGAGGAGACTCTGTGTGTTTTCCTTTGAAGGACTAAGGGGCAACTAGAGAGTAGAACGAGAGTGAAGGACCGACAGGACAAGATACAACATAGATGCAACAACAATATTGTCATTGTATCTTGTATTCCATAGACTGTTCTATTCTTTAGATTGGTTTAATATAATGAAGATTGGGTTGTGTATTATTGTACAATTTCTTGTTAAAAATTATGTATACTTGTGCATATGGGATTTACTGCTTTATATTTTTCCGTTGTGCAAAGTAGTTATGTTGAGGTTCTTGGTTTGGTAGTGTTAGAGATTCTAAGATTCTATCCTTGACCCAAAATCGTGGACATTCAACATGGTATCAAAGGGTGTCTGAGCTACTTTGGAAGTCAGTGAATCCGAGTTGTCCACAACGAAGTAGGATTTAAGAGGGAGTTGGTCACATTGTAGGTGACGACGTGGAAGTTGCAGGTTGGTATCCAGTATGAGGATAGGTTGGAGGGACTATCCAACTATAGTCCATGGAAGGAAAGGATCATATGCACCTCTCTAATGCTGCTTTCCAACACAATAAAGAATGAAATGAGTGTAATGAATTCTCTCCACCATGGTAAAGAATGTAATGAATGCTAGAATTGTATTAATTCTTTTACATTGGAATATAAGAATTGAATGCATTGAACACATTGAGCGCTGCTTGATATTGTAAAAGGTTTCCATATGGTGAAAACTTAGATATTGTAAAAAGATCCAAAAAAAACGTTGACCATTAATGATAACGATAATGATAACAATAACGTTTCAATAAATTAACTTCATACGCACTCCAACCTCATAACTTTCAAATAAACGCTGCATACAACTGTAACGCTGGCCAAGAATACAATTGTAGTGATGCTTTTGCTAATGGTCCAATTGAAACTAATGATATTACTATATTAGTCAAATTCTTCAATCAACATTTATAACATTCCCATAATGCAATGGTCGACATAGCTATGCCTGCATGGATTTTTTGTTTTGTAACGACGCAATAATATTGTTCATGTTAATCTCAAGTCTAACATGCATTGGTATTCTGGTTTGATTCCCTGACACCTGTTTTTAATTCTAGCAACCTTCTTTTTCGAAAACGCATCCATGTGCAACACATCCATGTGAGAGTAGAGATGATTAATATGATTTTTCAAATAATTAAATTCAGCCATAAAACCTTGGTCAAATCCATTGAGTCTTTATTGTATTCCATCTCCCTTTGAGATTGTCTTGTTTTCCCATATGCAAAGGCAAAATCAAATTATCTCTTTGTTGTGATAAATGTTCAGCCAATTGATTAGATGCATTACTTAAGCCTTTCTCAATTGTTGATAGTGGATGTTTTGCTAAAGCATTCTCAAGCAATGCTACAATAAGTTATGTCCTCACAATCTCACTGCAGAATCACAAACTTTGTCTCCATTGAATACATATTATTTTGTTTCTAGTCGTTATTTCATTTAGTAGCCATCATTGATGTAGGGATAAGTTCTAAAATTGTGCTTCAAAGATCCCTTTTCTTTGAAATGGAGTGCATCCAAATATGGCACATATCCTTATTTCTCATGTGCAAATAACTTCCGTAACTCATCACAGAGGTAGCACAGTTTCATATGCTTGGAGTGGAATCATCTCTTATTACTTTGATTGAAATTTAAGTTTCCGATTCATTTTTTTTTTTTTTAAATAACACTGTCCAGTCCCAATTCAACTCCTTCCCATTATTAAAAAGTGTCTTGTATGGGACTCTTGAGCTTTATACATCCATTTTTCCTGATCTTTGGTTCTCTTTAACTCACAATTTTTCTATTGTAATCAGATGCATGAGAATGTCTTGTTCTCAAATATTTATATCCACAATCGCAATCAAGACCATTTAGAGTTTATTGGTCTTTGTTTGAGATTGATGCACTCAACATGGATCTGAATCTTTTAATTTTTAGGGTTTTGTCTTGTTTCTCCATTTTCATTTGCAGCGTTTGGGATGTATGTAGTTATTTAATTGTTGAAATGAATTAACGCTGGAGATGTCCCCTTTTTTCTTGTAGATTTTGCAGAAGCCTTTTTGCAAAAGAGAATTCTCTTGTTATCTTTCAACTTTTCTTTGGATTGCTTCACATATCTCTTACTACTTCAAGTTCTCAAAGAGGTGACACATTCCATTTTGTAACTTGATTCTTTCCTATACAATGATGAATTTTTGGATTGTATAAAATCAACTCTTGATACAAAATCTCCTCAAGCACAACACCTACCTCTTTCATATGTTGTAGCAAACACTTTGTTTGACATAGTTATTTCCAAAGAATTGTGATGATTTTTTTGCAATTAGGAGAGGTGTTCCTTCAACTTCATCATGTTTTACAGATTCATTATGATTACAACCCTCTTTTGCCTTACACAAATCTTCAACATTATTAAAATTGTGATGGAGCTACTATACAAAACTTTCAGATCGTCTAATTAAGTTGGCCCAACACACTGTAAAATCATTTTTCTCTAAATCCTTTTGAGATATTTCCGAATTGGTGGAGGATGCATCATTGATTTCAAATTATTTCCAAGACATTGGGGATAACTTTGGAGTGGGGTATTTTTCTTTTTATTTTCCTGCAAGTTGGATATAATGTAGTGGTAATTCCATCCACTAAATCATCCTTTATTATATAATCTTTTATTCAATACATTTTCCACAATATAGATGTATTTAACAGCGACATATTCAAATATTTATTGTCAATAATGGAGCTTCCCTCACCCTCAGGTGCTATTGGTCTAGCACTGACAAATTCTTCTTTTCTTTCTTAAGGAACTCCACCTAGGACCAAGCTAGGTCACTGATTGCTCTTTATTATTTCTCTTCCACAAGTTAGTAGGTTCTTGTTTGAATTTATTGAAGTTTCTTCCATCTTCTATCTAGTGCTCTTTAGAATATATGGAAACTTACAATCCTTGGCTTTGTGGCCAGGATTATTACACACAAAACATCTTGTTTGGCAAAAAAATAGAGAAAATGGAGTATTTATTTTTGCATTCATGTTTTTCTTTATATACACTTTGCATTCAACGACTTTATGCCCAAATTCATTACATAAATGACATTAACCATAAAATTGATTTGTGTACCTGGTGTATGGTTGTCTTCTCTATTTGCTTGCTTGTGGGAGCCTTGTCATTTGCTCTTGTTAATTAAACTTAATTTACTTTCTCTTACATTTGACTGCCACATGTCCATGTTCATGGCAAGAAAAAAATGTGACATTTTCCCTAGGAGTAAAGAATCTCCTTTGAGATCTTTCAAATTTGTTCAACTCATTTTCAGGAGAGAATGATCTTCTTGTGGTGAACCCTTTATTCATTTCATTCATTGGATTTTGATATTACTACTTGTTTTTGTTCTCTTATTTATTAATCATGGTGCTTGTCCTTTCTCCTACAGGTCCTTTTAGGAAAGCTTCATTATCATCTTTAATATCTGCCTTTTCTGATTTCTTCGTGGAGGCAACCTCCTTTTCTAGCTACTTACACAACCTATTATTTTCTTTAATCTCAAATTCTACTATTTTACACTATAGGTCTCTCTCCTTGAATTTAATTCCAATCAACTCTTCTAGTCTCCTTGCTTCTTCAATTTGTGTCTTCAAGATGATACATTCGTCCTTGTACTCATGCTCTTTCTCATCACATATCTGCACCAGTTTCTTCAAATCTTTGTTTTCATTCTTGAATATTTCTATACTAGCCAATGACAAGTCAAGCCTAGCTTTATTTTCATTTGTCTTTTCTTCATGAGGGTCAGGTACATTCACACAGATAGAGGTTTCATTTAACTGAACACTTTTCTTTTGACAAGGTTTTTTGTCCTTCCTCTTTCTCTTTTCTTTCTTTGCACTGTTGCTGCTAGCATCTCCATGCAGGAGCCACAATCTATCCCAAATTTCTTTTGTAGAAGTTAAATGTATGACTATATAAATATCCTTATTATGAAGATTTTTGTACATGACACATTTTTCCTTAGCATTCCACTATTGTTCTTGCAAAGAGGGAGAATATTTGCAGTAACCATCACATACAAGCTTCCATACACCAGGTCCATAGGCTATCAGTTTGGTTTTAACCTTATCTCTCAATTCATGAAAGTTTGATGTACTAAGCATAGGCACAATTTGACACTCCATGACTCAAACAAAACTACCTTCACGCTATTAGGCTTACACCGAAGGAACCTTCTTTGATACCAATTGATGAAAAATTGACTAAACTAAGAGGGGGGTGTGGTGGGGTTGAATCAATTTAGTATATTCATGGACATTAAAATTATTTTCCTTAATCTCATTAATTGAAACATTGCATGAAAAAATTAACAAAGAATAACCAACATATTGAATATGTGAACAACAAGTAATAATCTAATCAAAACATCACATCAGTGGATAATAAAAACACATATTGACACAAGATATATGTGGAAACCCATAAAGGGAGAAAGCCATGATTTTATTATTGTTGTGATGCAAAGGAAATTTCCTACTGCTTATTACATCTAATTTTCTGTAGGCTCCAACCTACAAGAGGCTGCTACTCCTTATTACATTTGATTTTCTGTAGGCTCCAACCTACAAGAGGCTGCTACTCCTTATTACATCTGATTTTTTGTAGGCTACAACCCACAGGAGGCTCCTACTGCAAGAGGATACAATCTGATGTTTATCAAGCCACTACTTGAAAAGAGACTACAACCCCTTGATGCAAACAAGAAACAACAATGTGTTGGTTTACTTGGTCATAAATTCTGCATATCTCCATCTTCATTTCAGCCTTTTCTTCCCTTCAAATCTGCATCACATAAGCTTCGTATGTGCCAGGTAACTAATGCATAATACCTTAATCAACTCTCACACGTTCTCCCACTCTCTAACCTCTCGATGCCTTCCAAAATCACATATTTTATAAAGATAATTTTCTGGCTATTTGTATCCCACGTATGAATATGAAGTGAATAGGCTTAACTCTTTGCCTTCCACTCATTCATTACCAAACTATTCATATATTGAATATTAGAACACAAAAATATATAACCTATCCAATATTAATTCCAGCCACATGTATTGATTAAATGCATGAACCTAATGCAAACATCAAATAAAAACATTCATCATTAATGCATCATAACAATATTTGCAACATCTTTACCTTTGCCTTGGAGTCTTGCCTTTGCATCATAACAATTCAGCTCAATCAACAATTTTACATCACAAAAAGTTCTTCAATATAGCAATCTCTGCAAATTTACCAAAACATTTCAATGTATCACAACTCCTCCTCCTTCTTCTGCTGCTTTGCATTGCTGATCTTGTTCATTAGTGTGTACATTGCCTTATTGTTTCTCGTTTACCTGTTTTTTCTCCTTCATTGTTCCTTGTTGCTGCTCCTTTTCCTTTGCTGCTTCTTGCTGTTTCTCGTTGCTCTTTGTTGCTCCTTGCATTGCTTCAATGCTCCTTTTTCATCAATGACAATAATGCCAATAATTAATTGTTTAATTTTGATCAATTGATTCAAAAATATTTATGGAATCTACAATCCACATAAACAAATGCCCTTTTTATGTGTTACAAATATTAAACGAACCAACTTCTAACGCATCAGAAGATGGGGAGAACATCCTAATCTTCGATTTGTGTGGAATACAACCTTAGATGTTGCTGTGCTTAATATAAAGAAGCACAAAATCAAATTCAAGGCAGTCAGAGGAGACACCATCTTGCAAGCGAGGATTTTGACAATAGAATGGTACGCCATTTTGTGCAAGAATTAAAAAATAATAAAAATTAATATATCCTCAAATGCAAGAGCGCTTAGGAGACTTTGCAATGCGTGCAAGAGGGCCAAGAGAAAGTTGTCTTCCTCTATGGAGGCCATCATTGAAGTACCATGTTGCCATGGAACTCAACACCATCATTGTAAAATAAGGAGAGCGAAGTTTGAGGAGATGAAGATGGATATGTTTAAAAAATGCATTGAAATGGTAAAAGCCAAATTGACGAAGTTGTTGATGAGGTGCTCAAATTATGCTCAAAAATCAAAGTTTCATTAATCCAACAATGTGAACGATACTCAAATCCGAGTTCGTATGTAGAAGTTAGAGCAAGTCAAAGTTCAAGTTTGACTTGTTTGCATAGCAGGATTGGGATGAGGTGGTAAGGTCTTTAGCGAATGAGGAGGCATCAAGTGGTAGGCTACCATTGGCCCCCGTATTTTGCAAATTGCAGTCTCAAGGCAGAAAAGAGTTACAAATCGGCCCCAACAGGTTCAGGGTTGCAATACTATAAGGCCATCGCATATCTCAATCGTAGATCGACAAAGGGATAACAAGTTAGAATCGGTCCCCAAAAGTTACTAGGTTGCGATGCGATAAATTACCTAGATGCGAGATTTTATATGTCATAGTTTAATTTCTTGTCGGGTCCGCTGATATCGCAGTGTGGTGTTCCACCGTGTTAGCAAGTGCTTCGATCGCTGAACTTCACCAATTGCGATGAGTGATGGACCTCAGACACGAGATTTTATATGTTATAGTTAAATATCCCTAGAGGGTCCTCAATATCACAATCGAAACATTTTGCTGTGTTTACAAGACCATCCACTGGGATTTTATGCTGATTGTGAAATACAATAGTCCCTGGATGCGATGCCACTATAGGTTGTGATTTAATATCTCGTTGGGTCCGCAATATCGCAATTGCAAATCACCCGTTTTCTATTTACAGACCCTAAGAGCCCACAACGCTTGCCGATTATGATTTGCGATATGAACGACATGATATAGCCCGCCGTGCGACGAATTTCACACTCTATTAACATATTTTGGAGCGGAAATGGGGTTGTTGGTCGGTTTTGGAGTAATATGTGGAACAAATAGTGGAAGAACTAGGAGAAGTCATAACTTCTTCAGTTCTTATCCAAATTGGATGCAAAAGGAGGCTAGATAGCCATTTTTGAGTATTTTGAACTCATTGAGATAGGTTTCAGAGGCATTTGAGCATTGCAAACACACTTTTGTTGTAATTTGAGCATAATAGAGAGTCCCAAGCCATTAGAAGCTGGACTAAGGAGACGTAGCCCAAGAGGGGTGAACTCGTTTATCATGTGCTTGCTGTGTGTTGCATTTTGATGTTATTTGTTGTTATTTTGCTGTTGTTCAACATATGTTTTATGTTAAACTATTCCTAACATTTACACAAGAAAATCTCACGGGAATCAGTTAATTAAGCAAAAGTATTGAATCCTTAAGCACTCGATAAGAAAATGATAAGAATATCGGGTTTTATTCTGAATGGGGAATTATCATAGCATTACTAATCTGCTCCATTTCAGATGAAGTTGGTATCAAAGCAATGGTTTTTGCCTACTAGATTTTCTTTGTGAAAGAATGATTTAATTGTTTGCAAGTCTATGTCGTGCTTACAAAGTTAAAGCTCAAAATAGGTGAAGGAAAGTTGGTTGAAAGACCTAAAATTGTGTCAAGTGGAAGAAGAGCAAGGTTGCCAAAGTCTCTACACCAGTACATCCTCAAGTTGCAGAAGTTGCAGTTGAGTCTCCAAAGATCATGTCTCATGAAGGAGAACCTATCATGATAGAAGATGAGAAGACCTTCAGAAAGGTTCTCTTTGATATGGCAGAGATGGTGAAGGTCCTCTATGAAGACAGGAACAATAGATTGTAGGGAGAAATCTCCAAGCCTCCCAAAGTGCAATGCTCTTTATGAGGAGGTAATGGGAATGGAGACAAGCCTCCACTAGCTCCACCATCTTCTTCATCTTCTTCTTCGAAAGCATCTTCACACTCTTCCACTAATACCACCGCTACTCATACTCATCATCATTCTTCAAAAGGGATTGGTAAAACACCTTTTCTAAAGCTTGATGTTAAATTCGAGTTTCCTATGTACAATGGTGAAGTTAATGTAGAGAAGCTGGATAACTGGATTCGTTAGTTGGAGGTGTATTATAGAATTCAAAACCTTCAAGAGGATGATATCAAAATTCAGTTGGATTTATTAAGAATGGAGGGTGAAACACTTGTAAGGTGCGAATCAAGGACTCAAGACGAGATCAAAAAACATGGTAAGATCTCTATTACTTGGTTTGATTTCATTACCGCTATAAAAAGACAATTCTACCCTAGTGCCCATATGTAAAAAGCTATCATGAATTGACAAAATTTCAGATAATTAAAAGTTCAAAATGTGCAAGAGTATACTCAAGAGTTTAGGAAAAGAGATTTTATACTAGGAGTAGACTTACAGTCACATGATACTTTGCTGAAATACATAGGAGGGTTTCATATCTATCTTCGACATACCATTCTTATGTTTAGTCCGACGAATCTTGATGAGGTCTATGTTAAAGCTACACACCTCGAAGCAAGAGGGAAAAATGTATAGGAAGAAGGTAAGAAGAAGCCATTTCAGAGTGGTGAAAAAGGGAAGAAATTTAAAGGAAATCAGAAGAAGAATGCTCCTGTTAAGAAAGAAGGGGAGAAACCTGTGTGCAAGAATTATTACAAAGAGGGTCATGATGAAGTGCATTGCTGGAAGCTTCATCCTAAATTAAGACTGGAGAAATTTAACAATAAAGGGAAACAAAAGACAAATGGTGCTGCACAACAAAACTTGGGTTCTGACTCAGGGGATGAAGTGAAGATTTCAGCCATAGTCACTAAAGAGGAAGCCATGGAAAGCACCAACACACCAAAAAACTCCAATAACGTTTCAAATGAGGAAAATAGAATAGGGTTGTTCCATATCCTAGTTATTTCCAAACACACCAAAATTGATACATTGTTTGACAGTGGATCCCAGAAAATTTAATTTCTACAGACTTGGTAAAGAAGTTGAATCTAGAAACCGTGCCTTATCATAAACCGTATCCATTGGATTGGATAACCAAGGATGCCAATTTGCAGGTCACACAAAAATGTGTTTTCAGGTTTGCAATCACTGCTAGTTTTGTTGATGAAGTCGAATTAGACGTTGTGTCATTAGATATTTCTGGGTTTGTGTTGGGAAGCCCATATTTGTATGATAGGAAAGCTATTTTCCATAGATTTGAGAACAAATATCATTTGTTCAAAGACAAAGTGGAGTATATTGTGAGAGCCCATCACTGAAATCTTAGTTTCTCTTTAGCAAGCGCAGGAGAAATGAAGCGATTGGTCAATTCCAGCAAAAGTCTCGTGCTCCTTATGATCAAGTAGAAGAACGAGACAGAGCAGGAATCCTTTGCAGGCTATGATGTGAAGCCGAAAGTTGAATTGGTTGATGTGGTCAATCAATATGGAGACATGTTTTAAGAACCAAAAGGATTGCCACCAAAAAGGGGAATTCAACATGGGATACAACTACAACAAGATTGTCCACTCCCAAACATCGGTATGTATTGAGCGTCAATTTGGGAAAGTTTAGAAATTAAGAAACAAGTCCAAGAATTGTTGGATAAAGGTGTAATTCGTCCCTCTACTTCGCCACGTGGTTCACCAATTATTTTCGTACCCAAAAAAGATGAAACCTAGCGCATATTTGTAGATTATCAAGCTTTGAATAAGATTACAATAAAGAATTGATACCCACTGCCTAGAATAGATAATTTTCTAGATCAGTTGAAGAATGCAAAGTATTTCACTGAATTAGAAAACTTGAGAAGTGGATATCATTGAGTTAGAATAACTGAGGAGGATATTTGGAAGACTACTTTTAAAACCAAACAGGGATTGTTTGAGTGGCTGGTTATGCCTTTCGATCTTTGCGACACTCCAGCTACATTCATGAGAGTTATGAATGATGTTTTAAGATCCTTTCTTGATGAATTTTTAATTTTCTATTTGGATGATATTTTGATATTCAACAAATCACGAGAATAACATGTCAAGCATGTGAAGAAAGTTTTGGATGTCATTAGAAAAGAAAAATTATTTATGAATATGTCTAAATTTGTATTTGGGAAAACTTCCTTAGTGTATTTGGGCCACATAGTTGGAGGCGATGAGTTGAAGATTGACCCCTTTAAAGTTTCGGTCATTGTGAATTGGTCAATACCCAAATCAGTCACATAAGTAAGGAGTTTTCTGGGAGCAGTGCAGTATTGGAGGAAGTTCATTGCCAATTTCTCTTCCATAGTAGCTCCACTACATGCTTTGACCAGCATGAAGGTTGTATTTCAGTGGGGAGGCAAACACAAATAATAATTTGATGCTTTAAAACAAAATATCACTTCAGCCCCAGTTTTAGCATTGCCGGACTTGAAACAACCCTTTGAAATACAAATAGATGTAAGTGACTACGCCATGGGTGTAGTTCTTTTCCTGCAAGTTAAGCCCATTTCATTTCATTCTGAAATTTTTAATGGTACTTTTATAATTATCCTACACATGATATAGAGCTTTATGCATTGGTGCAAAGTGTGAAGAAATGGAAGCATTACTTGATGGGAAAAGAAACCATTATTCACACCGATCATCAACCTTTGCAATATCTACAATCTCAAACCAAATTGCAACAATCAACACACTTTCATTGGATGGGATTTTTACAGCAAGTCCACTTGGTAATTAGGTACAAGAAAGGTATTTATAACAAAGTTGCTGATATGCTTTCTAGACTAGCTATTAATGTAGCCAATACGCACAAGATGCTGACTTTCAAGAGGTATATTTAAACTTGATTCAAGGCCACCAAGTTGAGGAATTAGACTACCATGTACACGATAATATGTTGTATCATTTGGGAAAATTTTGTGTTGCACAGGAGAGAGAGTAAATGTCACAAGGGAAGCGCACACTTCTCTTATTGCTCGACATTTCAGTGTAAGTAAAATAGTGGAAAATATTCAGAGGTATTTTTATTGGCCTCATATGCTTGAAAGTGTGTCACGTTTTATCAGAGGTTGTTCATTGTGTGCAGTTAGTAAGCCTAGTAATAGGAAACTAGGATTGTACACACCACTTCCAATGCCTTCACGACCATGGGAAAGTGTTTCTATGGATTTTGCAGGAGGTTTTCCTTTATCAAGGAAAGGTCATGATTATTTGTATGCAGTTGTGGATAGGTTCAGCAAGGTGTGCATATTAATGCCTTGTAAAAAAGAAATTACAGTTGAAAAACAACTCAACTTTTCTTTCAAAATGTATGGGTTCATTTTGGATTGCCTACTATTGTAAGCAATTGTGATTCTCGATTTGTTGGGAAATTTTGGTCAAGTTTATGGAACTTGATGGACACCAAATTGAAGAAAAGTACAACCTTCCATCCACAAATAGATGGTCAAACTGAAGTGGTTAACATGACAATTATTCATTTTCTAAGAGGATATTACAACAAACATCCTAAGTTGTGGGATGAACAATTGCATTATATTCAGCATGCTTACAACCGAGCGAAACACTCTTCTACTCTAACTTTTTCTTTTGAGGCATGTCTTGGTTATTTTCCTAAATCACCTTTGGATTTCATCTTTGAGAAAGATGTAGCTCTATATGGACATAGTGACATAGACAAAATAAAGAAATTCATTGAGCAAATTCAGTTGATTCACCAAACAGTTCAAGAACAACTAGAAAAGGGTTAAGGCAAGCATAAGGCAAGGCATGATAAGAATCATGTGGATCATCAATTTCAAGTAGGTGATGAAGTTTGGCTATAAGTTAGCAAGGAGAGGATTCAAGGAGAAGGTAAAAAGCTAAACCAATTCGTTATGGTCCATTTAAAATTCTGGAAAAGATTGGTAATAATGCTTTCAAGATTGATTTGCCTTCATATATGAAAATCTATTCCGTTGTTAATGTTGAAAATTTGAGATTGTATGAACCTCCTTTGATTGAAGATCAAAGAGAGAATGTTCAAATTCCACCTATTGAAAACTTTTCTCCAAAATTCCTTGATGTGCTTTAATAAGACACTATACTTGATAGAAGGATAAGGACAACAAAAAGGGGAAGTATTGGTTATCTTTGGGTGGGTCTCAAAGGAACACTGTTGGGCCTCAAAATCATCCCTATTTTCACTCCATTATTCACTTATATCTTCACATTTTACCTTCATGTCACCTCCATTCCACCTCCATATCATTATGTTTACCTCATAACTTATGCTTTTACCAAACTTTTTCTTTGTTTATTATTCTTAACATTTTTAAGTGCATTTATGGGCTAAAACTTGAAAATAATATGTCTTAGACTTATACCTAACAATTAGAATGAGTTTGTTGACATGTGTAGGTACAAAGGAAGCTTCCAAGGCATCCTTATGTGGCACTCTATACTCAAATTCGAATTTGAGAAGATCATGAACCTCATGGAGAAGATCATGGATCTCATGGAGGAGATCATGGAGGATAGGGTTAGGTGTCACCATTGGTTGAGAAATATGTGGGTCAAAGGAGAGAATAGTGGGTTTGCATTTATGAGGTTTTTATCATAGTTCTTGTATAAATATGAGTACCTCCTCCATTTCAAAGGGAGGACTCTTAGAGTATTGTATCCAATTTATGATGGAATAAAGCTTCATTTGACATATATTTTCATTATGTAGTTTTAGAAATAGTTTTCCATTATGTAGTTTTAGATAGAAGTTATCTTAATGTAGTATATGGAATGGCTTGTCACTTTGTTCTTAGGAGAATTGAGCTCACTCTAGAAGGAGCAAAGGAGCATGTTGTTTCATATTAGATCTTATTTTATTTAATTGCTTAGAAGTTTGAGGATTGGTTTGATGAATGAATTTTCAATTAGAGTCTTATCAACATATGAGAGGACAACCAAGAGTCTAAGTTAGACTCTCTCTCTCTCTATTTGATTTGTAATTGGAATTCATCTTTTTGTTTTTATGTTTCAAGTTATTTAGTTTACGCTTATGGATGAATTTTAGTCCAGTCTAGATTAGTACAAGAGAGGACAATTAAGAGACTAAGTTAGTCTTTCTCTCTTTGAGTCT
>APFE030943704.1:4118-15927 GCA_000404065.3 Pinus taeda | reverse complement strand
GAAAATGCTGAGAGAAACAATGATGGGGGTCCAGATGGACTTGGTAGGTGGCCACCAATATCCACCTGGATCAAAAGTGTTGCAAATAAAATATGTTGGCACTCATGACCAATCCAAGCTAATGAAACTTGTGTTGAAACTCCAAGATGTTGACACGTGTGTTGGACTCCTCATTATTGAAATTCTCCACAACGTCATTGCTGCAAATAACTCTAGAAGAAACTACTGCAACTATAAATCAAGTGATTTTTATTGCAACTTTTGATAGCTATTACAACATGTTGTCTCAGCTACACAGTTGTTGCCAACAAAGCACCCAGATCGTTCAACCAACCAATTTCCTAATGGAATAAAGTGACAAGGGAAATTGGTCACTCCACAAGGAAAGTGTGACCCAACTGCCACTTTTCACACAACTGATTGAGTTAGCATGAGCTCGACTTTCTATATTATGAATGAAATTCATTCTAAGTAGATGGAATAACCACATTTTCATAACTTTATATCAAACTCTTGATATAATTTAGACATTTGAATAAGTAGGAAAACCAGAGATGAGTAGAGTAGTGAATCAATTTCTCTAAATTTTAAATATAGAATTTGGATAGAGTCATCTAGTCTAGTAATTTAATTTCTGCAATATAAGTTCATGTTTATTTCCATTGATGGTATTCTGATTGGCTAGCACCTTGTTGTTTCTTTACCTAGTGCCTCATCTAAGGAGGTAGGGCTCCCTCCTTGGCCAAGTATTGTATATACATTGTAGTGTAGTCGTAGTTTTAATTTCATTTCTTTATTCCAATAATTTCTTGATTTGTCATATTATTGCAACTCTGATTATATTATTACATATTGTTGCAAATCTCACATAGTGTTGCAACTCTAACATTTAGTTTGGTTAATCATATAGTACTACAAATCTTGAACATATAGACACCTGGAACTCTTACATATCTAACATGTTGTTTGGTTATTGTTGTGATTCTTGTACAATTATAATTGTAGCATAAAGATTAGGTTAATGGTACAACTCACACTTTTGTGACTTTCTAACTAACATTTTGCAGGTATAACTAATTACTCTGTTTTCAATTTTACTTTTCTCTTTACCTCATTAAGTCTAGAATTGTAATTGCCTTTGTGGGGTGATTCTTTATAGCACAACTTGGTTTGAATCTTTCACAATTGTTGGTTTTCTATAGATTTGTTGGCTACTACATTTCACATGCATTTTTGTTACAAAATTCTTATTTACTTTCTTGCAAAAGAGATTTTGATTATAAGAGTGGTATGTATTTATTTTGATGACTTGTGAAATCAACTTAATATATTTCCATGTGACATTCATTAAGAATATGTTAGGTCCCTATACTACTAGTGTAACCCCTTATTGTTATTAGTGCAACCCCCTTATTATATTGTTGTGCCAATGTAATCCCCATATTGTTATTATTGTGCCCCATAGAAGCTCACTATTGTTATTATTGTGCCCTTACATTATTATTGTTATGTTGGCTCTGATTATATTATGACCCCTTAGACTCCTATATATAGAAAGGAGGTATTGTCATTTGTATCATCCAAAAATTGTTCATTTGTGTAATGTAAAGGAGGTTGCCCCCTCAGAGATGCTAAATTCTAGGGTGTTTATCTCTCTTTTCTATCTTTTTGTGAGCTAGTTTCATAGCATTTGGTATCAGAGCTTTGGATTCTAGGGTTTCGCTGCTCCAAACAGGTCATCGTGGAATTTTAGCTATAATGTTTTTTTGGCTACGTCTTAGAAGCTAAACAAAAAACCCATTTGAGCGATATTGCGGTGAACCTTGGGTCTAAATATCAGATCCTGTATTGCTAAATTTTTGGATATCTGATCTGAGGAAGTTAGGGTTTTTGCAAGCTCCAAAATTCCATCTCAAACAGGTCATCATGGAATTTTTGCTATAATTGTTTTTCTACGACGTTTTAGACTCTGAAATTAAAACCCATTTGATCCAAAAAATTGGTGAAGCTCGAGCCGGAATTTTAGATCTTGTTTCGCTATATTTTCGAAGATACAATCCAAGACATTTAGGGTTTCTGCAGGCTCCCGAATTACATCCCAAATAGGTATCCTTGGGAAAATCATCATAACTTTCCTTCTGAGTATCAGGTTGAAGTTTTGAAACAGGTTACAGAAAGAGGACAACTTGTAGATTTCTGTGTATTATTTTCAGGTCTGAAGGTCCGAATAGTGACACGTGGCACTTGTACAAGTTCGCTCTTCTGAAAAGGTATATAATCAGGTCATCTTGGGAGATTGTGCATAAATATTTCTTGGAGAATCCAATTTCGATCGGACTGGAGGCATTAGAAAGAGGACGAAGAGGGCTACCATAGGTCGTAATTTTAGATCTGGGAGATCCAAAATTACAGAGTTAGAGTCATTTCAAGATAGAGCTCCTAAAACCAAGAAAAGGTGATATGAGGAAGTTTGATGGCAAGGATTCGCTAAATTGGATACTACAGATGGAGAAATATTTTGATCTACATGAGGTGCAACTTTTACAAAAGGTATGTATTTCATCTTTATATTTAGAAACGAATCAATTTGATACAACATATACATGTATCCCTTCCCATAATTCCTTCAATTAAAAATATAGATTCCAATTTCTAGTGATAAACTTACTAACCCACTGCAACTAAAGTTGATTTGTATATTCATTTTATATCTTATTTTCAATATTTGTGTTTAACTTCAATATTAAATATGAATTACATGATATATTGAATATTTTATTCTTCCAGAGAGACATGTTCAGAATGGAAAAACACTAATCCCTTGGAATGAAAAAAAACTAATTCTAAAGTAACATTGGATTGTTAATGACAATAAACCTTGTTTTTCTTATCCATTCAAATAAACATTTAGAAAACAATGTCTCGATGATTGAGTTTTTGGGTTTCATAATTTGAGGATAACAGTAGAGTATGTTGAGTAAATATAGTGAGAACAATGGAAGGAGTGTGAAGGTCCGCATTGATGGTATTGCAACTATATAAATTATTAAGGCATAGTGCAACTATTACGAGGTACTATTTCATGATTTACTAGATTAAGCTTCTATATTTATTATTATAATTTTACATTTTCATAATGTTAAGAGTTATACTACAAGTCAAAACTATGCCAAAGTGATTTAGAAACCACAAATATGACTTAAAATATGCAATTATGAGTGGTTCTTTCTCAAAATAATTAAATTGCAATGGTAATTTTATTATCAAAATTCACAATAATTTTTTTCTATCAACCTTAATGAAAATGAAATATGCTAGCACTAATACTAAGAAAGCCTTTGAAATATCTAATTGTTGTTTAGCTTCAACCTACTCAATACATGAATACAGTAACACATAATCCATCCCTAAATAAAATTGAGATACAACACACAATCCCTAATAAAATCCCTCTCGAAGTTTTTGAAAAGATGTGAATAAAGGAGGTTACAAGATTAGACCTTAAGAAATTTAGCAGAAGGGGTATATGTGTAGAGATGGAAGAAAATTCAATTCATCTACTTGGATGCCTAGCACCACTCTACCCAAATCGCAATATGGTAGGCCCTGCTTACTTGAGCACATCATCTACCTTGCCCTTTGATGGTAGATCCTTCACACTTGTAGCCATTTTATTTATAAAAACTCCAACAATTTCACAAGTAATCATTCAAAATCTAGTAGTTGATCCAATTCCATCTCCCTCATTGAGTACAATCATATCATGCAATTTCATAAAAAAATTGTAGTTATTTCAACCAAACAAGAGTTAGTATTGTTAAGTATTATAATTGTGTGCTAGAATCAAGAACAATACGAGTTTGTACAAGAAACTATTCATAAAAATGATTCCTTTCCTCTATGCATGGACCATTCTTTAATTTTTTGTGTGTTTGAAGTCAGAAATAAATGATTAAGTCTTTTGTATATCTCTTGGATGCTAAGAACACACAATGAAGTTAAGCTAGGAGTTCTAATGCCAAGACAAGTTGCCCTAAATGATAATTAGGGAAATTCAACCTTTTTTTTCTGAAGCAGTCTTTTACTCTATTCAAATAAAGAATTTCCTAAATTATTTAGAATCAATACATAATTTAAAGTTATTAACCTTAAGTCAATTCAAAGGATGCGTGTTGAATGCTAGGTTAATAAATTGTTCAAATGACTTTAATATTAGTAGGAAGTTGAGCCAAGTGTTTTGTGTTTAGCGTTTATGGTCATTAAGAGACTTATACAATACAATGGTAGAATATGAAATTTACAAACAAGATCATTAATAAATTAATTTAAATTAAGTTAATTTGAAAAATGTGTGTTGAATGGCAGGTTAAAATGTCCCAATGATAATAGTAGTAGGAGGCTAAGCAAGTGTTTTGTGTTAAGTGTTTATGGTCATTAATAGACATACAAGAATTAAAATACAATGGTAAATGATGAAACTTGCAGGGTGGTTGTTTTTGTGTTCGAGTAGGGTAGTCATTGTTGTATTTGAGTGGGGTTTCTTATGCTCGTTTCATTGGTTCATGTAGCCTCAAGATTCTTGCTGCGACTGTGGTTGTTTGATTTGGAGTTGTTGTGGAGTGATGTGGCTCCTTTGGCTTGACATATTGTTGATTTGCCTCAGGCCTCACCCCTACATCCAAGGTTCTGTTGGGGTTTTTCTGCCCATGCTTCTATGCAACCTTGTTTCTAGGCTTGGTGTTATTTAGCGACCTGGGTAGTCTGTGCACATGTATTTTATATTATGTGGGGTTTTTACCTTCTTGGTTTTTTTTAAACCTATTATGACTGTGCCTAGTTTTGGGCTTATGATAGTGCTCCTTTCAAGGTTTTTTATGGCAGACCTACATGCTCTTATTATGTTTCTACAAATTCTTTGGTCAGGGTTTTCAGCCCATTGGGTTCTAAGGTGAATGTTTTGTCTTTCGTCTATAGTTATTAGATGGATTACGATGCCTTCAAGCATCTACAATGTATTTTGGAGATAATATGACACATATACTATATGCATGACTCTGTAACATCTTTTTATCTAATAAAAATTTGTTTTTGTTTTTGTTTTTATTTTTTGTTTTTGTTTTTTTTTTTTCCTTGTAAAAAAATACCATAAAAAAATTAAATCCCATAAAACCATATTTACATTAAGAAATCATTTTACAATTGATGATGAGGAAAACGTTGTTTCAAACAAATGATAACTTTATTAATAGATAGGCATATACTTTATTAATAGATTAAACATAAAAATTAATATAGATAATATATTTACTTTTAAACATTAAAACGTCATACATTTAGTTTTAAATTAGTTTTTATACAAACTAATTTAATATTAATAATGCATGCAATTTTAAATTTAATATTTAAAACCATTTTAGATTTGAAGATGTAAATACATTGTTTTAAAAAATGATAATCTCATTAATTTTATTAATGGAAATCTAAATTTAAATATAAAAACATTGTTTGAAAATGAAAAGCAAGGTTTAAAAAAATGATAATGTCATAACTTTATTAATGAAAATCATAATTTATATTAAAGAAACATTTTAATATAAAAACAGTGATAGAACATTATACTGATCTCTGTAGCAACCCATTTTATTAATACTCGAGGGTTGCTTTACCCAACCAATCCCACGTTTAGCATATTTTAATTAATAATATTACATCATATAAATAAAAACATTTATAAAATTCAAGAAATATTTAAGAAAGGAAGAAATAAAATATAAATTTATCAATATTTATAATATAAAAAAATTATAACATATAAATTTATGTTAATTTAAATTATTAAATTACTAAAATTATTTTAAGACACATATTAAAATAAAAAATAGTAATATATTAATTTTTATTTTAAATAATAATATCAAAAATTTTAAATTTTTTATTTAACTAATTTTAAAAAATAATATATATATATATATATATATATATATATATAAGAGATCATAAATATTTATAGTTATTTAGATAGATAACGTTGTCTAGATTTTAAATAGTTTTAGAAGATAACGTTGTCTAGAGTTTTAATTGTTTTATTGAGTAACAATTTTAATTGTTTTTCTAAATAGACAAAAAAATAAAAAATAAATAAAGTGAAACTAAGCAAAGCATTGTCATACAAAAAATTGATATATACATATTGAACATCAAAGAAAAATTTCTTTGAAGGAAACCATTTAACAGCCAAACTGTAAACATAAAGATGAAACCAAAGATATTAGAGTTATAAGTATAGACATAAAACCTAAAGCTAAGTACTAGAAAGATATGTCTTTGTTGGTTTATCAAAAGTGTCAATTGGGTAGTTCTTGGAGCCACCTACAAAGCCACTGGGACTCTTCCATGCTTCTCCACGAGCCAAACATAAGGTTGAAGATGACCTTACTTCTGTTCGACAAACTTTAAGTTCAGAACATTCTACCTCCCAACTAGAAAAACATGCACAACAAAGTTTTGGTATGTCAATATAGCTCTAAAATTCTAAAAAAAATTAGTATCTTTGGTATAACTAGTTTTCAAATTCAAAACACTGAATAATATGTGATTTTATCTCCCCATTCTAACCATATTCATACTCAACATTCACATTTGCCTCTAAAGCCTAGGGTTTCTTCCTAATTACAAGTGAAACAAAACCATGGAAACCATGAGCAACTTCCATTGTTACATGGAAGCCATGAGCCCTTGAAGGATCCCTCCCATGCTAGAAATGTTGTTAATGATTAACACAGATCTAGAGATGGACTAGATTCATATTAATATTTAATGAATTTATAACATATTTATAATTATATATTATCATTAATTTTAAATAAGACTCTTTGCATCACGTATGGCTTTACATAAACAAATGTTCCAGAGGAGAAGAATTGTTTAAGGTGTTTGATGTATGTTCTCCATCTCTTAAAAATATATATTTAATCATATAACGATGTTAACCTGAAAACCGGAATTTAATTATATGCATGAGGCAAGTGGACGGCACGACAATTTAACAATATGCAAGATTGCAGTGGACGTCACCCAAATATAATAAAAACCAAAGTCAGCTTTGGATAAGAACAATAAATTTATATATAATAAAGGACATTATAAACAATTAACCATGTGGTGTTTTTCATATGTTCAAGGTTTTTAAATGAATACAGTGGGAAAAATATTTTTTAATAAAATTATGTCTTAAATATAATAGTGTAAAAACTAAATTAATATATATTAATTAAAATTAATATATGTGAATTTGAATTTATTATTTATCTAAATCAAATTCAAATTGAAAGATATTAAATTAACAATTCACGTAAATTATATAAATCAAATCAAAATTGAAAAATATTAAATTAAAAATTCACGGAATATATATATAAAATAATTAGACATATAAGAGCATTATAATAAAATAAGTTTTTCTGTAATTTTTTATTGGGTAGTAAGTGTGGATGGAAAGGTCTCTACCAAAGATATAATAGTTGATCCTGTAATGAACTTGCACAATTTCTTGATTAATTATTTTGATGATAATATCTCTGAGGCATATATCTCCTCCTCATCACCAAGCATTGCCATGTTGTTAGATCGTATAGTCAGTCATCTCATGGATGATTTGGAGTTAGATAGGGCAAGGTCTTCAATTAGCAGTTTTGAAGAAAATAAGGTACTAGATATTAGCATGAAGTGTGAAATTAGTTGTGGTGCTAGTAAAAACAAGGGAGGTAGTGGAAGTTGTAAACATGGTCCCCTCCTCCTATACCTCTTCAAGGGTCCTTAATATTGTTTCCCTAGCCTCACCTTGTGGTGATAGGTTGCAGACATGGGTTTTGGGAAAAGACTCCTTTGAGGTGCTCAATTCAATATTTATGTGTGGTATTGCTAAATAATCTCATTCAACACCTTCACCAAAGTTGGGTATAGGTTGTGTTGGTGGTTTGTGAGATTTGAATCATTTGCAAGGGGATGATCTACTTCAAGGAGGTAGGACAAAGGTTAAAAAAAGGAGGAAAGTGTTAAAAAGCAAGGAAGATGCCTCTCTTTGGTGGTCAATGAGGACATGGGTTTGATATAATCTTTGTCTTATCGATCATGTCATTGGTTGGCAAGTTCACTGGACATTGAGATTCTATGGAGGTTTTAGGTCCCTGGGTTGCACAATCTTGGGCTCCATGACTTGGGTATTGTCCAATTTTCCATATCTTAGACAAAGGTTGGTGTGGCCTTTTTTTTCAATATAAGAATGATGCAGTCAAGATATGAAAGGGAACATGGTTTCTAAACTCTTTTCCACTTTTTATTAAGTTGTGGCATCCACTCTTTGATGTCTACTATGAATCCTAGAATAGGCATCGGTCTAGGTCAAAATTCCAAACTTGCCCATGGAATTTTGGTTCTTACCCGTTATAAAAACCAAAGGTGATCTTCTTGGAAAAACAATTATGGTCGATGATAGTTTCATTATTAGTGGGTCGTGTTCAATTTCCAAAGTGCCAGTGGAGATGGACATTTCCAAAGCATTCTTTGAGACAATTGAGTTGGACTTAGGAGATCGATGTTATACTAAGATTTTGGATTATGTTCATTTTCCTTTTCATTTTTCCCACTGCCACATGTGTGGTCATATAGTCTTAGATTTTGCTAAAGGATTTACAAAAGATATTTGGTGTGAAAGCAATAAGGGAGATCATTTTTCCCAACATATGAGCAATTCTCCATGGAAGGACCAATCTACTTTTGAGTCCATGGTAGACGAAGTGGATGTCTATTAACAAGTCTTGTAGATCCCTAGTCATAGATAATAATTTAAGGTTGGTGATATCTCTATCACATGGATAGAGGAGGATCATGAGTGCTCTAGTTATTGGGGTAGGGAGATCGTGTTTCAATAAGGCTTACTATTGTCCTCACTCGAGTTGATATTTGCTTTGTTTTTAATTGCTCACAAGCAGGACTTTAATGGTAAGTCTCATATGTTCACTCCCCCTATTATCTCTTCAAATAACCAGTTAGATAAAGGCCATTTTCTTGGTCCCTCTCTTCCTCAAGTGAATTTAATGAGGAAAGGTGTTGGCTAAACCTCTTGTGGATATACGTCTAAATGACCCTTTAGAATTTTGCAAGTTGGAAAATTTTCCTTAGCCCTTTAGAGGGAGGCCTATTTCAAATCCCTTAATGCATACTTCCACTTACTTGAGTAGTCCGTCCAAGGGGGACACTACAATTTGCGACCCAAAGGGGTTTCTTCGAGATTTTCAAGCCCATCCAAGGGTGTAAGAGTGGACAAGGTCCTAGATCTTAAAGGAGATTTAATCAAGCATAAATTTTCTTTACGACATGCACAAGAATATGTTGTAAAAAAATCAATAAAGAAAGGCAAATGTATATATTGGGGGCTATTAGAGCACACCATGCCCTTGCTAGGGTTTCCAATAAAACTCTCTTTGTTGAAAATGCAACAAGAAAATCTAGTTTTGACTTTGCCTTGGTCAAACTAGATTAAAATTCGAATTTCTATTTCAACATAATACTTGGAAGTAGTTAACTAAGGTGACATGGTACTTGTCACTCAGTTAAATCAGTTAATTCGAGTTAGGGAAGACTGAGTTCCGTTCAATATGTTTGATTGCTAATTTGTAGCAATCTGTTTCAGTTAATTTGAATTATTGTCAGTTTAACTAGTTCTAACTGTTAGAAGAACTAGTGGAGGTCAAGTTGTGGATGTGGAACTTCAACCACAATCGTTGATCAACTAGTTAATTGATCAATCAACCCATAAATAATTTTTGCATGCAGGTAATTTGAATTACCTAATTGAGATGGAGATTCCCATGTCCCATTTTTTTTCTAGTGTAGTTTTTCACTCCTATCAAGGGTGATTTTTGATGAGTTATAGATACGACAAATTGATCACTTGATTGAGGAATAATGTTTTATATACATAGTTATATTTCCTTTTATGTTTATGTATGGTAGATTGATCAGTGGATTTGGGAACAATTTTTTATATAGTTATATTTCCTCTTATATGTGGTATCTTTGATTATCTATATTAGATGGTTTTGATCAAGTAAATGTTATACATATGTTTCTCTTTTTGCATCTGATTTATGAAGCAGGTGTATGACATGGATGGTGATCCAAGATTGAGACACATAGACCCATGGATGCTCATGGTTATGTGGAATAGATGATTAATTATGATTTATGGATGATACATGATTTGTGTGATTATATATGTCTAATATTGTACTACGCAGGATGTGGTAGGGTACTTGGTCATTTTGCAACAAGGATGTTCATTTATGAATGACTGTGGAAGTCATGCATCATTCTCGGTAAAATATGATTAAGTTAATTTCATTATGAAATTCATTTGATTCCTTTGATCTATGAGATTGTAATGTGTGCAGGTATTTGAACAAGGCCTTACTAGCAAACCATCAGATGGGTAAAAGCTCACAATCAGTACCATAAGGAGAAATGCAAAGTTTCAAAGCACAGTAGATGAGAGGGCATGGATATTAGGGCGTGGAGTCCTAAATCCAAGAAAGATAAAGATGTGGAGTCTTGTATATTTAGGGCGCGGAGTCCTGAACATTGAAAAAGATAAAGTTGTGGAATCTTGGATCTTTGGAGTAGATCAGGGTGCGGAGTCCTCAATCTACTAAGGCATAGAGATGCATGAAATAGGGGTTCAGAATCCCTATTCTCTAGAAGAAAAATACCACTCATGGATGAATTTCCTTAAATAAAATTTCATTCTCACAATTCTGGAATGACTTTCTAAAAATAGAAAGTCATGTCCAGCGTCTCAAGCACGACTTTCCAAAAATAGTAAATCACCTTGCATAAATTGGTAATCAAGCAGAGTTGAAGAAAAACGACTTAAATTATCATTAATCAATCCTAATAGTTCAATCTTGATTGAATCCTCAATATTATTAATATTATTATTATCTTTATGAGACTATGATATTATTATTAAAAAGGAATTACAAGTCAACTTTATCTCCTCAATCAATTTACGCATCCCTTCCTGACTCCCATGGCTCTATGTAACTCTCTATCTCTCTCTTTTAAATAATACATTACACTCTATTTTATGCACTCATCAAAGAATGACAAATTCCTTTTCACTCATTAAAAATATGTCATAAAATATTCCTCTCATGCTCTCCTTAATGCATATGTTACACTCTCCTTAACTAAGGCATGCATACCTCTCCTTAATGGCATAAGTTACACTACTCTAAATGGAATCCAATGCATGCACATTACTCCTCCTTTATGACAAGAATTAGTTGCTCCTCCTATATATGAGTCTCATGTATTCTCACTTGGGGGGAGATTATGATGCCAAGAGTGGAAGAGACTTGAGGAAAATGATGAGAGGCTGAGATATGGAGAGTAGCATATTGCTTCCAAAATATGCTGGGTTGTGTTATATTCTTTCCACATAGTTAATAGGGGGTTTGAGGGGTACCCGTAACCCCACTTTATTGGGTCCGGGGCAGCGCCCCAGAAAATTTTGGTTTTGGACCCTATGTTAGGTTGGGCAGACCCACGTATGGTTTTGTGCATGATTTTCGCACATGTTTTTTGGACGCGATGGTTTTTGATGCATGGTATTGGATGCGATGGTTTTTTGGTCCATGGTTTTGGACGCGATGGTTTTCGGTCCATGGTATTGTATGCTTCGGCATGTATAAATATGTATTGTAACATTGAAAGGAACATAATGAAAAATCAAGCTGGTAGTCTCGGTTTT